>OVBA01002639.1:0-32030 GCA_900406435.1 Lepidium aucheri | reverse complement strand
ACATTCCTAACATGGTGCGCTTTTAACTTTTAAGACAAGGTTGGAATGCATCAGACAACTATCAACTAAGGCATTGAATCTAGCATGTCAATCAGACAACTATCAAATAAGCTTGGAATGTATGGTGCGGTTTTAGTTTTCATGTGAACCATGAATGTAATATAGAATCCACAATCTCTCTCTAGCAAACACTGAACATTGTTGATGTACTCATGGATCTAAACCGTGGCGAAAAACTAGAAGGTCTTTTCAGCATCAAGTAAACATCTCGAGTAATTCCCGGCCGGTCCATGGTCTCTCTGTAATAGCAAGTTCCTCCAATATCCATCTCGAGTAATTCTCAGCTTGATCCTCCTCATACACCATCCGTGCTTCTTACTCACTGTAACCACACCTTATCAAAGTCCTAATTGCCTTTACTACCTCAGTTTCTGGATCTTCTCTCTCTCCATCATTCCCAGAACCGTCTGCTTGAACCTCATCCTCATCCATTGGTGAACCTTCTTCAAAGAAACTCTTCAGTATTGGGTTTTCCTCCAGCCCCATCACCACTCCCACATTGTGTGTCTCCTTCACTCTCAGATGGTGAATCTAGTCATTTGCCTTTATCAACATGATCTATGTTCCCTTCTCCAACATATATGCCCAACTCTTTTCTGCTCAGCCTAGTGAGTGGCTTCTCCAGCAGCATCTGTCGCTGCTTAAAGGCACTTTGGGGTAACATAGTAAGAGATCCAGTGCTTGATTCGGTTTGGTGAGTTGGGGACAGAACAGTTGCACCAACACTTCCTCCACTTGGTTCAACCATGGGTTGATCGTCATCACTGTCCGGTGCTGTGATGATCCTCCAATTTGAATTAGTTCTCCTTCTTCTGAGTTCTAGACTGTCCGATGAAGCTGTAGGCTCTACACCACCAATTTCTTCTTTCTGATCCTTACTCGCTCTTTGGCTTTGCCCCAGAGCTCATTGGCACGTCTTGAAGCAAGAGAGGACGAAGAAATCTTATAAAGAATGGATTTAAGGCAGAAAAAATGTTTTAAGGCTCGCCAAAAAAGCAACTCGCCGTCGTGAATTTCGCTGGTCTCAGCTAGTTCTGGCCTCCAAATGCAAAACACTTAACCACAACGCTTCCTGAACCTAAACTCACAACTACAACTCACAAAGGATCTGACGAGTAGCGACCTTCAACCAAAAAACCTCAATCGCATAAATGTCTTGACCAGAACTCGCTCCTCGGACTCGCCAAGGATCGGTGAGTTTTGCTTCTTCTGCTCGGAACTTAATCTTAACAAAGGAGAGAGAAAGTAGAGGGCAAGTGAGTTAGTGTGGAATGAAGTGGAGTAGAGGACCGAGTATTTATAGAAGGAGAGTTAGGTACAAGTTGGTGTGCACATGCTCAAACTCAATCCAAATTTTCAAACCCAAAGCATGCACAAATCTGACCAAAAAGCAAAAGTATATTGTCCTCTTTGTCTCCCACGAGGTGTGCACAGTGCTAGTGAGTTGTTCTGCGCTATTCTCAGCCACACAATTCAAGTTACTTCAATTTGAGGTACAAAACTCCTTAACTCGCTGTGGTTACTTGCTCACAGTAGTTGAGTTAAGCCAACCAGCCCTTCTAGAAACAACAAACAGCCAAACTCGCGTGGGAACCTTGGCATTCCATCACCGAGTTCTGCACCTTGAGTCCCTAAAAGACTAATTCTCATTCACTACACCGTTTCAGTAGCTGTCCTAAACTCTTTCGGATCATCTATCTTCTTGCATGAAAATCATTCAAAAGCAAGAAATATATTGATGGAGCTGGTTTAGTATGAAATTATATGAGCTTAATCCTTAATGATCATTCAACAAATTTAGAGATTAAGCTAATGAGTCCAAGCGACTAGAATCAAATTTTTGGCTAAAGGTTTTGGGTGATGCATTAGGAAATAGGGGTAAGAGTAAACAGTAAAAGGTGATTTTTCTTATCAAAGCTTGTCCCCTAATACTTTTACTTCCATTAATGCATCAGCAGAAAAAGGATACAAGTGTGCTCCAATCCGAGTTGGAAACTCAGTAGAGGCATTTTGAAGCCTTGTTGGTCCAAAAAATCCGAATGGACAACTTGACCTTAGCAAGTTGAGTTCCAATATTTTTAGCCTCATTGTGCTGAACTTGACTGGTCCATGGAGAGTGTTGATGGCTAGTGCAGCAAGTTTTTAGCTTGTTGGGGTTCAACCTTACCCAATTGCTGTCTTTAACCTCTGCACTCGATTTTATGAAGCTCAATGTCCTAAAAAATAGACAAACATCCACAACAACAAGAAGAAATTGCAAAATAAGATAAAAGAAAATATTAAAAACATAAGCAGAAATATGTACAAAGGATGTGCATGAGACTTCTTTCCAATTGAGCTTGTTTATAGTTTCAAGCTCGAATCTTCATACCTAATTAACTATTGTGGTAAAGGGAAAGGAACCGGAGTCCCCTTCTCATCAGTCACAACAACCTTGTCATCAATGACCTCCCTAATAGTGAAACTTTGACCCTAAATGGTTGGCCTTTTTGATTCTCCATTTAGATCAAACTCCAGCTTGATGTCCTTCCCAAGATTTAGCTCAATGGTTTGGTTCTTAACATCAATAGCAGCCCCAACTAACGCCAAGAATGGCCTGCCCAGAAGCAGTGGGTCTTAAGGCTCTTCATCCATGTTGATCATAATGAAGTCAGTAGGAATCTTTACATTCCCTATTTTGATAGGCAAATCCTCCAACAAAACATGAGGTGAACGTGTAGTCCTGTTAGTCAGGATCAGAAACAACTTGCATGATTTATAATCACTAAACCCAAGTCTCTTTGCCACAGTTAGAGGCATTAAGCTTATGGAAGCTCCAAGATCACAAAGACTTCAAAACTCCTATTGACGTTATGGAGGGTAGAGTTTGTCATTCAAAGACTTCAAAACACCTTTTGGCTCACTGAATTCGAATCAGATGTTCACTTTATACTACGATCATAGTCTTCACCATACTGACTGTCTGCCGAAGCTAAATTCTCCACAAGTTCCATGCCGTCCTTAATGTCCTTTTTCTAGAAATTTTCATTGCTTGCTGTATCCAACAACATTCTGATCTTCCTGAATCTGTTCATGCTCTATGAGGTTCACTTGCTTGTGGTGAACCATCAGTAATTCGTCGAGTGTTTCATTCAAAGACTTCAAAACTCCTTTTGGCTCACTGTGTTCGAATCAGATGTTCACCTTACACTAAGATCATAGTCTTCACCATACTGACCGTCTGCCGAAGCTAAATTCTCCATAGGTTCCATGCCGTCCTTAATGTCCTTGTTCTAGAAATTCTCATTGCTTGCTGTATCCAACAATATTCTGATCTTGGGGTGGACACCTCTATAGAATTTGTTAAGAAGTGTCTCAGTATTGAAGCCTTGATAGGAGCATGGGATGGATAAGTCTTGTATATTTCCCAGACTTCAGCAAACGACCCAGAATTGTTTTGGACAAAGCTGGAGATCACATTTCTCAACTTGGCTGTCCTCGAATTAGAGAAAATTTAGAAAAAAACGCCCTCTTGCATTTAGCCCAAGATGTGATTAATCCTTGAGGCAAATACTTCTCCCAAATGTGGGATTTTTCTTCAAAAGAGAATGGAAACAGTCTAAGTTTGAAGGCATCTTCACTCACTCCATTGATCTTGGTCAATCCACACAACCTCTCAAATTTTTCCAGGTGATCCAAAGGATCCTCAGAAGGCAAACCATGGAACTTGTTGCCTTGAACCATAGTAATGATATTACTCTTAATCTCAAAGTTGTTGTTCTAGAATGTTGGTGGTCTAATACCATATCTCTCGGAATGAATGCCAGGCGCATCACCAGTACCAATACATCTTGGCCTACGAGCTTGAGGCCTGACTACAGTAGGTGCAATGGAAGAATGAGGTGTAGGAGGTGTGCCAGTTGTACCATCATTTGATCCGTCTAGAGTTGTGTTATCATCCATCTCGACCTGTTCTAAGTTTTCAACTGAATCCTTTCCCTTTGCTCTCTCAGTTCTCTTGGAAGCAGGTGGATGTTGTCTAGGTATCAGATCAGGTTGTGATTACCCTTAGATCTTGTTCGCATCAACCTCAGAAAACCAACTCAGAAGGCAGAACTCGACCAACTATAGCCTTTGTGATGCCGAGTGTTGGAAAATGTCCAGCATGTACTAAGCCTCGTGATGAATATGGAGAGAGATGTAGCCGAGTTTTTCTATAACACACCAAAATAAGAGGAAACGAAGTTAGAACCCAAAATAATGAAAGATAACTAGAACTTGGTCTCAGAATGCTCAAATTCCTAATTAAAGCTAGCTTAAAACTATATGGCAACGACGCTAATTTGATAAACGGATTTTTGAGGTCTGTTTACGCAAATATATTGTAGCACAATAGGTATCAATCCATCTATGTTAGTAGCAGACAACTAGTATTCAATCAGCTATCTAAACCAAGCCAAATCAATCAGATGATCAAGAAATTCAAACAGAAAAATAGAAAGTAAACAAATGAAAAGCAGAGTAATAACAAAACAGAGCCAATAAGAAATATAGCAATGGCTTAAAAATAGAGTATGAAAATCGGGTTTAACAATATGCAATAAAGTGGACCTATGAGGAGAATGGGCTAATCGATCATGGCTTAGCTAGGATTCTCTGCACTTGTCTAACAACCTAATAAGAATGATCTGTAGGCAATAGATTCAATCAACAAGCATCAAGTCATTCTCATGATCATTGAACTCAATCTGAATGCAACTTAACCCAAATCTCTTTTGCGATCACACATCCAGATTAGCATTAAGAGACAATCTAAAACATCCAATAGACTCTCTAAACTACCAATCGCTTGGGTTAGAGAAGCTAATCCTAAATCTAAGTTCATTCAAGCATTTTAACAAACACCTTATGGGTGCATAATGCAAACATCATATTTCAATTGATAAGGTTGAAACAAGCATTAAAAGCACCTAGAAATAGAGAGATCTAAGCATGAATAACTTAAACAAGAGAGAAGAAACCCAGATCAGCCATGATCTAACCCATCTCCTCACAAAACCCTAAAGAATCTACTTAGTAATCATGGTGGAAATCATAAACCCAGAAATTAAAGTGAAAGACATAACCAAAACAACAAAGAAAAATAAGAGACAATAGTAGGTGTAGAAATCTGAATAAGTCAATGAATCATTAGATATCTAACATTCAATGTGGCAAAAAACTAAGAGAAAAGAGAGAAGAACAACTTAAAAGTTTCCAAGATTGGCAAATAAAACGTGGTTCTAATGTCTGTGGGCTAAATAGTATTTATAGCTCACTTACAAAAATCCTAGTAAAAGTCAAAATAGAATCAAAAGTCAACAAAGCAGCAAGTTGTGTGGTGGAGTTATGCCTTGTTCTTCAAAAGTTCCAGAATTCAGTTTGCCACTGCGAGTTCAGTATGTGACTAGTGCGTCTAGCTGCACATGATCCACAACTCTTCCAAGTGTTCGCGAGGAGTCATGGCAAGGAGGTCAGCTTTCCTTCCTCTACAGCTTCTTTTCCTAGAGCTCAACACTCCAATCAATTCTTTGCCATAAGCTATGTCCATAATCGCTCCAAAGTGCTCTAATTTGGCTCCCAAAGTATCCAAAACGCTCCATATGCAATATGCATGCAATGTAAATGCAACATGCAATATGAACCTAAAAGGACGCTAATATGGTGAACATGCAATATGAACCTTTGGATCTTTTTCGCATAGACCTAGAAAACCAACGCAGAAAGCAGAACTTGGCCGGTTAGATCAAGGCGGGCAATCAAGTTGGAGAACTCTGTGCCGCAGATGATGAACTTGACCAGGTATGATCGAGCTTACTGGTCAATTCTACCTGAAATTTCCCAAAAATAGAGGAAACGAGTGGTTAGCACCTTCTGAAGCAAAAGTAACCAGAACTTGGTCTCAGGAGAACCAACATTGCGAATGTAATAAAGAAAACACCCAATTGCCAACGACACCAAATTAATAACAAGATTTTTCAAGTCTTAGCTATGCAACTCCTACAGCACTAAGGAATGTGGCCCAAAAGGTTATAAAACCAAATGGGTGATTTGCTAGCACTCAGAACTACAATGGAACTGTCTAATCCAAGCGAAATGTACTCAAAGATTATCTATAAGCCAGAATGAAAATTTCACAAATAGAGTAGTAAACAAAAAACAGAGCAAGAAGTAAGATCAAACAATAGCAAGGTGATAAGTGATAAAAGGAGTTGGGCAACGAGGAGTGGGGTTATCAATCAATGCTTAGCTAGGAGTCTCTAGTTTTATTAGCACACCAACGGGGATCGACCTCAAGACAGTGGGTTCAACACAATCAACATCACTCATGAATATTGAACTTTGCCTAATTAGACCCAAACCTAACTCTCATTAGCAAAATCTAATCAAGCAAGCATGAAAAATCAACCCACAACAGCCTATAATTAGTCTAAACAGTCAATCTCTTGAGCTAGACATGATTATCTCAGACTTTAGTTCATTCAAGGATTCTATCAAACACTTGGTAGGTGGATAAACACAACAATCAGATATTTAAATGGCCAATAAGAAATCAACATTAAAAACACTAAATCTGATGACATCCTATCGTTTGTAAGCTTAAGCAGTCTAGATCCTCCTAGATCCACAAGGACTACCTCATTTCCTCATTACCCAAGGGGAGTTACTCACTAATCATGATGAAATGTAAAAACCCACAAAATTAAAATAAACTACATAACTAGAAACATAAGAAAGAGATGAACAAGAATGAGTAAAGAAATAAACACAAATACTCAATAGATCATAACCAAATCAAGTATTGATAACAAATTTTTAAGGTCTACTTATTCAAGTCTATTGTAGTACAATATGTATCAATCTATCTAGGTTAGTAGCAGGTAACTAGTATCAAATCAGCTACCTAATCCAAGCTAGTTCAAGCAGATAGTCAAGCAATTCAACAGAAAATAGAAAGTAAACTAATGAGCAAAGCAATAAAAAATAGAGAAATGACTTAAAAATAGATTATAACAATATGCAATAAAGTGGACATGTGAGGAGAGTGGGCTAATTGATTATGGCTTAGCTAGGGTTCTCTGCACTTGTGTAACAACTTAATGGGGGTGATCTCAGACAATGAATTCAGTCAAACAACCATCAAGTCATTCTCATGATCATTGAGCTCAATCTTAATGCAGCATGACCCGAATGTCTTTGGCGATCACAAATCCTGATTGGCATTAAGAAACGATCCAGAACAGCCAATAGACTCTCTAAACTACCAATCCCTAGGGTTAGAGAAGTCAATCCTAAACCTAAGTTCATTCAAACATTTTAACAAACACCTTGTGGGTGCAGAATGCAAACATCATATTTCAAATGGCCAAGATGAAATAAGCATTAAGAACACCTCGAAATAGAGAGATCTAAGCAAAAAAACACTTAAACAAGAGAGAAGAAACCCATATCAGCCATGTTCACAAACCTAAAAGATCTACTCACTAATCATGATAGAAATCATAATTAGATAGACAAAGAAAAATGAAAGACAATGGTGAATGTAGAATTCTGAATAACTTAATGGATCATCAAAGATCTAACATTCAAAGTGGCAAAAAATAAGAGAAAAAAGATAAGAACAACTTAAGAGTTTGCTAGATTGGAACAAAAACGTGATGCTGATGTTTGTGGGCTAAAGGATATTTATAGCCCATTTACAAAAACCCTAATAAATGTCAAAACAAAATAAAAAGTCAACAAAATGATAAATTGGCTGCAGAACTTGGAGGCCAACTCCGAGTTGTATGGACGGGTTCTGCCAAGTTCTTCATGATTGAACTCTGTATGCTACAACAAGTTCAGAGGGCAAGTAGTGTGTCCAGCTGCATGCGATCCATAACTCTGCATAGTTTAATTGAGGAGGTCAGCTTCCTTCCTTTGCAGCTTCTTTTGCCCGACCTGAACACTCTAGTACGGTTATTGCCATAGCCAATGTCCATAATCGCTCCAAAGTGCTCTAATATGTCTCCCAAAGTACCTTAAAACGCTCCATATGCAGTATGCATGCAATGTGAATGAAAAGTATGAAATATGAACCTAAAAGAACTCTAATATGGTGCGACTGCAATGAATATGGATGCAAAATATGCCAAATAAGGTTCTTAAAGCAAATTCATAGAACTAAGAAGGAAGAGAGGTTGCAAACACAGAGAAAACCTTGCTTAGAAAACAACCTATCAGATTGAGAACCGTAATCCATAAATGAACTTGAACTCTATTGGTATGATTATAGTGTACTCGCCTACAAGCTTAGCATCCAACTTATTGTGTCTATGAGACCACAAACTTGATTCCTTATTTCTAGTGGTGGAGGCCTCAAAAGGGACTAACAATTAAAGAGCATATGATTCAACTTCTCTAAGCTTAACATGACCTAATTCAATTAAGCACATTTATCTTTTCTTGTTTTGGTTCAGTTTTAGCACATGCTCATGGTTTTTAGGATCCACAACTAATCAGAGGTCTGTTTCATATCCTTTTTGAGCATCTGCAAACGTGAGAGGGTTGCTTCATGTCCTCCTCCCAGCTTTCTTAATGGGACACAAAAATGTACAGGTTTATGCATATTCCTTGTTCACCTTAGGTATCACTGGATGAGCTGCATTTGTAAGAAGAGTTACCTTTAGGTCTTGTCAAGTTAAACTGAGGGAAGGAAAGCATTCAATGCATCTCAAGACTCTAGATTGGCAGTTAATGTTCAATTAGAAGGAATCAAATCAGATTTTTTCAAGATACAACACAAACAAATGCTCCCTAGGTGGATGATCTACCATTCATCTTTCTAAAGATAGCAAACCATAAACTCAATAGTTCTTTATGGTTACTAGACAACAACCTAACATAATCGCCTATCCTAAGCAAGGTAATTTCCAAAATACAAGTGCAACTAGAACCTCAATCTTATATAAATGCAACTACATGACACTCTATTTTTCGATTTTTGAAAAAGATTTTTGTTTTTTTTTTGTTTTAATATGCCTTATATGCTAATGCATGATCAAAGTATGCTGAAAAGAAACATCTTTATGGATTTTTATGCTATAAATGATATGCATGATCTACCATGGAAATCAAACTAAGAATCATAGAAAACAAAGTCAATATCCTCTGTAACCCTCCCCCAAACTTAAATCACACAATCCCTTGTGTGCATAAAAGATCGAAGAAAAATTCTAGACCAGCGACAAAAATAAAGAAAAGTGCAATGATATTTACAATGAAATGGATGGAGAGGTACCTCAGAAGCCAAAGTAATTGGCTGTAAGCCTCGCTCTCAGGTTGGCGAGGATTCACTGCGAGTGTTGTAATTCTGGTGCAGCTTGCTACAACTCGCCCTCACTCATGTTGAGTTTTGATGTGGAGTACAGCAAGTTATTCGCTCGTTAGGGTTCAACTTTCCCTAATTGCTGCCCTTAGCTTCTGCACTCGCTTTCATGAAGCTCAATGACATGAAAACATATAAAACATCCACAAAGCAAGAAGAGATTGCAAAATAAGATAAAAGCAAATGTTAAAAACTTAAGTAAATATATACAAAGGATATACAAGGGACTTCTTTCCAAGTGAGCTTGTTTATAGCCTCAAACTCACCTATGCACTCTCGTTCATAGTGAGGGTGGCTCATCGAGAACTACCAAAGTACTCTCTGGAATTCCCTCATCAACCAAGTAACACTTGACTCTTTGTCCATCACTATGAAATGTTCTCCATTCTTGTTGGTTTGAGTGATTGCTCCAAATGGTAGAACCTCTTTGACCTTAAATAGACTAGACCACCTCGATTTCAGTTTCCCAGGAAACAGTTTGAGCCTTAAATTGAATAGAAGCACCTGATCACCAACAATGATTTTCTTGTGTGCTATCTTCTTATCATGGAGGGCTTTAGTCCTCTCCTTGTAAATCTTTGAGCTCTCATAAGCATCTAGCCTAATTTCCTCCAACTCATGGAAGTCAATGAGCCTATCCTCTTGAGCTGTTTTGAGATCAATGTTTAAAAACTTTGTAGTCCAGATTGCCTTGTACTCGATCTCAACAGCTAAGTGGCAGCATTTGCCATATGCAACTGGAATGGAGTTCTTCCCATTGGAGTTTTATGTGCTACCCTGTATGCCCCACAGTGTATCATTAAGCTTCACAGCTCAGTCTTTCTTTGATGCACAAATAATCCTTGAGAGTATTGCCTTGATCTGTTTGTTTGAAACCTCAACTTGTCCACTAGTTTGTGGGTGGTAAGGTGTAGCCACCTTATGCTTAACTCCTTACTTTTTCAGCAGGTTCTCAAACAATTTGTTGATGAAGTGAGATCCTTCATCACTGATTACAACTCGTGACACTCCAAACCTGGGGAAGATAATGTTCTTGAATAGCTTAATCATAACTTTAGCATCACTGGTAGGATAAGCGACAACCTCTACCCACATAGAGACATAGCTAACAGCCACTAGAATGTAAATATTGCCATGTGATGGAGGGTTGAAAGATCCCATAAAGTCGATACCCCACCAATCAAATATTTCAATGTGCATAATCAGATTCTAAGGCATCTCGGTGCGTTTGCTGATGTTGCCCATTCGTTAGCAGGGATTGCACCTTGAGATGAAGGTTTGAGCATCCTTGAACATTGTTGGCCACCAAACCAAAGTTGTAGAATCTTTTGCACTGTCTTGAAGTTTGCAAAGTGTCATCCATAAGTTGATCCATGGCAATGCTCCAAGATTCCCTGAACTTCCTCCTCAGCTATGCAGCGTCTAAACAGCCGGTCTGACCCCTTCTTGTACATATATGGTTCATCCTAGAAGTAATGGTTAAGATCCCTAAAGAACTTCTTTTTCTTATAAAGGCCCGTGCTCTTAGGTACTTTACCAACAACAAGATAGTTAACCAAGTCGGCATACCAAATCAGTGAAGATCCATCAAGCTTAGTCCTGGGTGGGAGGCGGTTTTCTTCAGCTCCTGGGCACAACTCGACAACACGCATGGCGAGTTGGATGGCTGAGTTTGAGCTCTGAGCTTTCTTTTCAGCTACTCCAAATGTCATGAGCTGTTCTTTTGGCATGGAATCATCAATGGGGATGGAATCCTCTATCATCATCCTAGAAAAATGATCAACTACACCATTCTCAACCCATGGCTTGTCTACATTCTCCATATCAAACTCTTGAATAAGCAATATCAATCTCAGTAGCCTTGGCTTAGCATCCTTATTTTTTATTAGATACTTCAAAGATGCATGGTCTGTATGTACAATAACTTTAGACCCAACCAAGTATGACCTGAACTTCTCAAATGCGAAAACTACTTCAAGTAGTTCTTTTTTTGTGGTTGCATACTTGACTTAAGCTTCCTCAAGTTTCCAACTTGCATAGTACATCACATGCAGAATCTTATCTTTTCTCTGACCCAAAACTGCTCACACTCAAAATCACTAGCATCACACATGATCTCGAATGGGAGAGTCCAATCTGGAGCTTGGACAATTGGTGCTGATACAACTGCCTTGATCTTTCTAAATGCCTCCAAACACTCAAAATCAAATAAGAACTCTGCCTCCTTACATAGTAGGCAAGTGAGTGGTCTGGCTATCTTAGATAAATCCTTGATAAACCTCCTGTAAAACCCAGCATGACCCAAGAAGCTCCTAATGTCCTTAAATGTCTTAGGAGGCTGCAGCTGAATCATAACATCAATCATAGCCTGATCGAACTCAATATCCCTTTCTGATATCTTGTGCCCCAAAACGGTCTCTTCCTTAACCATGAAGTAGCATTTCTCCCAGTTTAGCACCAGGTTGGTCTCCACGCCCATGCTTAACACCCTGCATAAGCTTGATAAACAATAGGAGAAGGAGGAGTCATATACAGAGAAGTCATCCATAAAGACTTCCAGCTGAAATGTAGCAGGAGCATTACATAAACAAAATGGTATCTTTCTATAAGCAAAAGTGCCATAAGGGCAAGTAAAGGTCGTTTTCTCTTGATTATCAGGGTGTATAGGGATTTGAAAAAATCCTCTATACCCATATAAAAAGAATGGTAATGGTGGTTAGCTAACCGTTCTACCATCTGATCAATGAAAGGTAAAGGAAAATAATCTTTCCTAGTAGAAGAATTAAGTCGCTTATAGTCAATACACATCATATGCCCCGTTATTGTTCTAGCATGTATCATCTTGTTTTTATCATTCCTAACCACAGTAATACCTCCCTTCTTGGGAACACAATGCACAGGAGAAACCCATTTGTTATCATAAATAGGATAAATCACATCAGCATCTAATAACATAACGATCTCTTTTTTCACTACCTCCTTAAGATTAGGATTCAACCTCCTTTGGGGCTTTATGCTAGAACGTGATTCATTCTCTAAGTGTACTTTATGAGTGCAAAAATAAGGAGATATCCCTCTAACATCATCAAATGAATACCCTATGGCTTTTCTAAGACGACTAAACTCAACCAACAACATATCAAGCTCATCATCATTCAAGGCATCATTAACAATCACTGGATATGTAGAGTTAGGACCCAAGAAAGCGTACCTTACCCCATCATGAAGTGGTTTCATTTCCACTTTAGGTGCCTTGAGTTCAGGCCAGTCATCATGTATTGATGAAAAAGAGACCTTGCCCACCCTCACAGCGAGTTGCATGGATGAGGTTAGGCTGAACACTACGAGTTCCTTGCCTACTAAAGTTGAGACTCCTTCAGTTAATGACTTAGCCTCATAGCTCATTTCTATTAGCTTTTTAATTACAACTGAGCTCGTCACAGGCATGTGATCATCTAGGAGTTTCATATAAAACTCAGCTTCCTCACGCAAATAGCTTTCACAAACTGGTTTAGTCAAGGCCACTTGTAATTGATCCTCTGCTGTCAACTCTTCTAATAGATCATCTGCCGAAGCATCCATTTCTTGAACCAATAAAACTTGATTCTCAATGGTTGGCTTCTTAATCATGTCCTATATGTCAAACTTCATTTTGATGTCTTGCTCTAGATTCAACTTAATTGTTCCATTCCGCACATCAGCCAATGCCCCAGTTGTGGCCAACAAAGGTCTACTAAAGAGTAATGGGTCTTTAGGCTCCTCATCCATATCAAGGACCACAAAGTCGGTAGGTATCTGAACTCCTTCCACTTTGGCTGCTAAGTCCAAAATACCATGTGGAATCCTCACAGATCTATCAACAAGAACCAATGATATCTTGCAAGCTTTATAGTTGTTGAAACCCAGTCCTTTTGCAACTGAGAGAGGCATGAGGCTTATTGATGCCCCTAGGTCACATAGGAAACTACTAAAGGATAAAGGTCCAAGTGAGCAGGGCATAGTGAAGGTACCATGATCACCTAGCTTCTTGGGCACCACCTTTTTTGTATGATAGCACTAATCTCGTGGGTGACGACCACCATGCCTTCAACCTCTTTTGTTCTCTCTTTCACTGCATCTTTTAAGTGCTTCTGGTAAGGAGGCATCAATATGAAGGCATGCACTAATGGAACTTTGAGCTCAGTATCCTGAATTTTCCTATCAAAGAGGGCCTTATACTTCTCAGCAACATCCTTCTTGAACCTCTAGGGGAAAGGAAATTGAGGTTTGTAAGGTGGAGGAATGAGTGGTGTCAGCTTTTCCTTAGAATCTGAATGTGTTTGTGCTGCTAAAGGTTATACTCTCCTATGGGCATCACGAGTTTTATCGTCGAGTTGTGCAGTAAGCGGGTTTTCAGGTAATTGTTCCTCCACAGAAGGTTGTACTCGCCTTCCAGCACTGCAAGTTGTAAGGTCGAGTTATGCCTTTGGAGTTGATTGTTTAGCTTTATTCCTAATTAAGCTATCATCTCCCTTCTCAATTATACTATCGTCAGTATCAGTAGTATCCTTAGCACGAATGATCAACGCACGTCCACTTCTCATTGTGATTGCCTTAGCATGATATTCCTTGGGGCGTTGAGTAGTGTTCCCATGTGGTTGTCTAGTAGGTCGTATGGCTGAAGGAATAGCTTGTTGACTCTCAACATACTGAAGTCTTGCATTTAGCATCTCAATCTTGTTGTTCATATCAATATGAGTAGCATCAATCTTTGTATGCACCTCAACAAAGCTGTCAATTCTACAGCGGTAGACTTCTGGCTCTTGAGTATCTCTTGTAGCAACTCCATAACCTCTGGAATTTGTTGTGGAGGCGGCTGTGGAGCTGTATGTGCTTGTGGTAGGGTTGGCGTGGACTGAGGGATGTGTTGGTATGGTTGTTTCGATACATAGTTGTTATATTTCTTGTATCCTCATCCTGCATTCTGCATGAAGCAAACCTCTTCAACCTGTTCATCATCCTCTACAAGAATCCGGACGTCCCCACACACTAAATGTACCTTCTTTTGATGTACCATCAACAACTTATCCAATTTAGCATTCAGAGCATTCCTACTCACTAAATATGAATCGGTTGTGTTCTTCCCACTACTAGCATAATCTTTTTTATACTGATCATGAGCTTGTGCAAGGTTCTCAATCAATTCCCAACCATCATCAATATTTTTATTCATGAATTTACCATTGCTTGCAATATTTAAGTGGATGCGGAATTGATGGAGAACAAAATAGTATAGAAACCTTGAAGTTTGTTGATTCTAAGAATGCCCAAAGATTAAGGTTCTTCTCTGGAGATTAAAAGAATTTGCAGTCTTTAATCATAAGAGGAATCAGTAGCATAAGCTTTGTGAAATTTCAATAAGCAAAAACGTACCCAATTACAATAACGACTCTTCTCTTATAAGGAAGATTATGAAATTTAAACTAGCTAAATCATAGAGAGAATCCTAACTGATTTGAAAACAGAAAACAGAGTATTGGAACTCTTTCTTATTTGAACTAGAAACGATAAGTAAAGATAAAGGTGTGAGTAAGGTTGTCATGTGCTGCATCAGGTCCCTGAGGGTGAGATAGGATTTGTCTCTGAATCTGAATCGTTGCTGTCAGGTGTAAAACGCCAAAGATGTTTGCCATTGACAACATTGAAAGTTCGAACATCAGGTGGCAACTCCACTCTATATGCGTTTGGGTTAATGCGATCAATGATCTTCATTGGGCCAATCCTTTTTGAATTCAGTTTGTTGTATTCATGTAAAGGTATTCTGATCTTTGTTAAGTAGACCCAGACTAAGTCACCAACATCAAAAAGAAGCTCACGTCTATGCTTCTCAGCATCTTCTTTGTAATGTTGTGTGGAAGCTTGCAAACTGGCTTCAGCTTGTGTGTGTATATCCTGAATGGATTTGGTGAACTCAATTGCTGAACCATGATGTCGTGTAGGATCTGGTACGGTTGACAAATCTAATGGACCATGAGGAACTTGGCCGTAAACAATACGAAAAGGAGACAGACCAATTGTTCGATTTGTAGAATGGTTGTGTGCAAATTCTTCTTTTGGAAGACGTGATTCCCAAGAGCGTATATTACCTTCTACCTAACAACGCAACATGTTGCCTAGTGACCGATTCGTCACCTCCGTTTTGCCATCAGATTGAGGATGGTATGTTGTACTCATATCCACTTTTGTGCCTAATAGTTTCCATAAAGATCTCCACAAGTGACTCAAGAATCTAGTATCTCTATCCGAAACAATCAAAGTGGGTAATCTATGGAGTCGATATATCTCTCGGAAGTATAGTTGTGCAACAGTTACTGCACTGGTTTTCTTCATACATGCTACAAAGTGAGCCATCTTGGAAAATCTATCCACCACCACAAAGATGGAATCATTACCCTTTTGTGTTCGCGGTAACCCCATGATGAAGTCCATGCTTACATTTGTCAAGGCTGCGTTGGTATTGGTAGAGGTAAGTAGAGACTGGCATTAGATGCACAACCCTTCCGATGCTGACAAGTACGACAACGTTCAACAAATCTCATTACATCCCAACGTAGCATAGGCCAAAAATAAGAAGCACAAACTAGCTGTAACGTTCTATCTCGTCCAACATGTCCTTCTTTGTGTAATTCTTGAATGATCTTATCTCGCCAAATACAAGTGGGAACACAGATTTGATTACCACGAAAGAGAAAACCATCAATGAGGGACTATTCAGATCGTAGTCCAAGTTTGACGTCGTGGAGAATTGGACCAAAGAAATGGTTTGTAGCATACAAGTCAGCAAAAGTTGAGAAACCCGGGACCGTCGTGTGTAATGTCGTCATCAAACATTGTCTGCGACTCAAGGAATTAGCAACCTTGTTAAGTTTTCCAGATTGGTGACGAATTGCAAACGTAAATTGTTGCAAGAAGGCTATCCACGAGGCATGGCGAGAAGAGACTTTGACTTGGCGATCGAGATGCTTTAAGGCATCGGGTTCAGTGCAGAGAATAAACTCTTTGTAAAAGATATAGTGTTTCCAATGCTTGATAGCTTGTACCACAGCATAAAACTCAATGTCATAGGTGCTATATCGACTTCGTGCACCTGTGAGCTTCTCACTATAGAACGCAATCGGGTGTTGGTCTTGACTCATAACTACACCAATACCAACCTTCGAAGCATCACTTTAAGTTCAAATGTCTTTTCAAAATCTGGTAATGCAAGAATAGGTGCTGTAGTGAGCTTCTATTTGATGGTTTCAAAATAATTTGGCAGCTTCCGAAGTCCAAGAGAATGTATAAAACTTCATGCACTCTGCCATAGGTGACATAACTGTGCTAAAGTGAGCAACAAATCGATGGTAAAACGAATCTAATCCATGAAACTATGAATATCCGCCACTGTACTTGGTGTAGACCACTCCCGAATTGCATTTATCTTTGACATATCCATTGTCAAACCATCCTTTGACACAACATAACCCAAAAACATAACTTTCTCCACACCATCACACTTTTGCTTAGCCACATAATATGTTTCATGTCGTAAAGTATAGAGAAAATTTGTCGTAAGTGGTTAGCATATTCCACCATCGACATACTAAAAATGAGTATGTCATCAAAGTAAGCGACGACGAAGCGACCAATGAATGGACGCAGCACTTGATTTATTACTCGCTTAAAAGTGCTGGGAGCATTAGAAAGGCCAAACGGCATAACCAGCCACTCAAACAACCCTTCACGAGTCTTCAAAGCCGTCTTCCACTCATATCCTGGCTTGATTCTGATTTCGTGATAACCGCTTTTGAGGTCAAGCTTCGAGAAAACCATGGATTTGCCGACTTGGTCCAATAAATCATCGTCTTGGAATTAGAAACCTGTACCAGATTGTAATCTTGTTGATTGCCCTGCTTTCAACACACATACGCCACGAACCATTTTTTTAGGGATGAGAAGAGATGGTACTGCTCCTAGACTCATGCTTTGGCGAACAGAACCACATTTGATCAACTCTTTGACTTGTCTGTGTAGTTCATCGTGCTCTTTTGGACTCATTCGATAGTGAGGACGATTAGAAAGTGTTGAATCTGGGACGAGATCAATGTGGTGTTGTATGTCACATAGAGGTGGTAGTTGAGACGGTAACTCATCTGGAAATAAGTCTGCATAATCACGTAGAACTGCTTGTAACTCCCTTGGGATGACATGTTCTTGAGCTGCCGGTTTTGGCATTGTCTGTGGAAGAACTAGCCACGCGAAATTTGTGTCTCGCAGCTGTGTTTCACACTCTGCAACTGTACTCAAAAGTTGTGGTGCTTGCAATGTAGTTGTTTCGGAAGAACCAAGTGTATGTGGTGGCGATGGAAACATTACAACCTTGCGGTTCTCAAACATAAACTCATAAGTGTATCCGCAGCCATTATGTATCACATCACGGTCATACTGCCAAGGCCGACCCAAAATGAGATGACTCACATCCATCAGAACAATGTCAAAATAAAATGCATCCTTATAGAAATTCCCATCAAAAACGAAACCATACAACATTCTGAGATGTTCATGTCAGTGGTTTTGTTTAGCAACTTGAGCTTGTATGGTGTTGGATGCAGCTCATCTCGAAGTCCTAGCTTTGCTCACGCGTCGTAAGAAATAATGTTGCGAGAACTCCCAAAATCAATCACATAACGACATATCTTCCCAGCAATTATGCAAGTGGAGTAAAAAATGTTTGTGCGCAGCCAATGATCATCACTTTTTGTAGGTGCGGGGAAGATGTGCTGCAATACGAGATTCACGCTTGTATCTCCATAGATATGTTCCTCCATGATCTCATTCGTTGTCTCAATCTTTTCAGGTTCATACAGCTCATTAGTTTCCCATGTAATGTAATCTGTTAACAATCCTCTTCGAGCTGAATGTGGACAATTCGCTTGTCTATGGCCCGGTTCTCCACAAGAGAAACATTGAATGAAATTTTGTCGTTGTTGGCGCTGAGGTTGTAGCCCTGAGCCTGCTTCCATTGATATACTCTTGGAGACTTCTTTGTTTTCCTTGTTATTATGTGTCATTGCGCCAATGTCTATCTGCGTTCCTGTTAGATATCTACAGCGTGATGCTTGGCTCCAAGTGCTTGTTCTCGGCTTCTGTTGCTGTTCAAAGGCGACTACCCGGCGATGAGCTTCTGCAACCGTGCATGGATCAAATTGAGACATAGCTGACTGGATTTGTGGTCTTAAACAACCAATGAAACGTGACACTAATTGAATCTTTGTGTCATACAAGTCAACGTGAGTTAAGAGTAATGAGAATTTGTCCGCGTAATCATCAACTGAGCAAGAGCCTTGCCGCAAATTTTGGAGCCTTGTGTACATTGTACGATCAATGTTGTAGGGAAGGAAACTTGCTTTGAGGCATCATTTGAGTTTTTCCCATGTTATGATCTTATCTTTTCCATTGCGAAGTCTTGTCGTTTTGAGCTATAACCACTATGATGCTGCCTTCCCACAAAATTTTGTTGCAACGAGAGCAACTTTGTGATCCTCTGGCACACGCTTAAACTTGAGGATGTCCTCTACTGTAACTAACCAATCCAATAGTTCTTCCCCATGAACTCCTCTATGAAACTCATGTATGTCAACCTTGAAACCTGATTCCCAATTATGTGAATCTCGCTTAGAAGTGCCTATATTGTGATCTCTTCGAGAACTAGGCACTGCAAAAGGATTCACATCATCATCATCAGAATCAATTACTGATCCTGCTGGTGAATCACGCCGAGGCTGGCTTTGTCTCACAAGTGCTTCTGTCATCTCTTGTAGGGAATCAACAATTGTTGTCTATATATTCTCTTGCATTGCTAGTAGTGTTTGCCTCAGTTCTGTCTAGTCGAAGGGTGCATCATCTCCACGAGGTCGACGTGGAGGCATCGTGTTTCTAAAAAAAATTGGGCAACGAGAGATTGAGTAACGTGAGTGATTTGCGAAACAATTAGGGTGGGATGGTTTTAGCTCTGATACCAAACTGATGGAGACAGATAGTATAGAAACCTTGAAGTTTGTTGATTCTAAGAATGCCCAAAGATTAAGGTTCTTCTCTTGAGACTAAAAGAATTTGCAGTCTTCAATCATAAGAGGAATCAGTAGCATAAGCTTTCTGAAATTTCAATAAGCAAAAATGTACCCAATTACAATAACAAGTCTTCTCTTATAAGGAAGATTATGAAATTTAAACTAGTTAAATCATAGGGAGAATGCTAACTGATTTGAAAACAGAAAACAGTATTGGAACTCTTTCTTATTTGAACTAGAAATGATAAGTAAAGATAAAGGTGTGAATAAGGTTGTCACGTGCTGCATCAGGAATTGTGGAAGAACTCCGCGATATAATGTGTTGAGCAATGTTACAGTAGGATAACCATTATATGGGCACTGATTTTTATATGTCTTGAAGCATTCCCAAGCTGCAGAGAATGTCTCGGATCTCTTCTACACAAAGCTAGAGGTTGTAGTGCGAAGCTTTGCTGGTTTTGAAGTAGAGAAGAATTTAGCCAAGAATGTTTTATTGGATTCATCTCAAGATGTGATCGTCCCTAGAGGTAGATACTTCTACCATGTGGGAGCTTTGTCCCCAAGTGAGGATGGGAATAATATGGGTTTAAAAGCATCATCGCTCACCCTATTAATATGTGTCAGTCCACATAAGCTCTCAAATTCATCCAAGTGATCAAGAGAGTCTTTAGATGGTAAACCAAGGAACTTGTGATTCTGAACCATGATAATGAGCCCACTCCTGATCTCGATATTGGTGTTGAGAATGGCAGGTGGTGTGATCCCATGACGTGGGGAATGTGAGTTTGGTGTATCAACTGCCATAATTTTTCTTGTCCGACGAGCAGCAGGCTCATGTATTTCAACTTGTTCCTAATCAGTCGATCCATCTGGTGTGTGTTGTCCATTGTAACTCAGAAAAACAATCCAGATAGCAGAACCCGTGTTGGTGTCTGCGAGTCTTGCTGGCAAAAACTGGAAATATTCTCTAGTTGGTGGACCTCGATGATGGATGTTGATTTTGCCTGTCAAGTTGTTTTGAAACTCACCAGAAATAGGGGAAACAAGTTAGTAACACCTGTTGTTACTAAATGTAACCAGAACTTGTTTTCAGAATGCTGAAATTCCTAATTGAAGCTAGCTTAAACCTATATGGCAACGGCACCAATTTGATAAACACATTTTTCAGTCTGCCTATGCAAATCTATTGTAGTACAATATGTATCAATCCATATAGGTTAGTAGCAGGCAACTAGTATTAAATCAGCTATCTAATCCAAGCCAGTTCAATTAGATAATCAAGAAATTCAACAGAAAATAAAAAGTAAACTAATGAGCAAAGCAATAACAAAACAAAGCAAAAGAAACAAAGCAATGGCTTAAAAACAGAATATAACAATATGCAATAAAGTGGGTCTAAAGGAGAGTGGGCTAACAAACCATGGCTTAGCTAGGGTTCTGTGCACTTGTCTAACAACCTAATGAGGGTGATCTCTAGGCAATTGATTCATTCAAACAACCATAAAGTCATTCTCATGATCATTCAACTCAATCTGAATGCAACCTGACTCAAATCTCTTTGGCGATCACACATCCAGATTGGCATTAAGAAATGATCCAAAACAGGCAGAAGACTCTCTAAACTACCAACCCCTTGGGTTAGAGAAGCCAATCCTAAACCTAAATTTATTCAAGCATTTTAACAAACATCTTGTGGGTGTAGAATGCAAACATCAAATTTCAAATGGCCAAGATGAAGTAAGCATTAAGAACACGTAGAAATAGAGAGATTTAAGAAAGAAACACTTAACCAAGATAGTAGAAACCCAGATCAGCCATGATCTAACTCATCTTCTCACAAAACCCTAAATGATCTACTCACTAATCATGATCGAAATCATAAACCCAAAAATTAAAATAAAAGACATAATTAGAAAGACAAAGAAAAATGAAAGACAATGGTGAATGTAGAAATCTGAATAACCTAATAGATCATCAAAGATCTAACATTCAAAGAGGCAAAAGCTAAGAGAAAAGAGAGAAGAACAACTTAAAAGTTTGCTAGATTGGGAAATAAAACGTGATGTTGATGTTTGTGATCTAAAGGGTAGTTATAGCCCACTTTCAAAAACCCTAATAAATGTCCGAACGAAATAAACAGTCAACAAAATTATTAATTAGCTAGAGAACTCGCAGGCCAATGCCGAGTTGTATGGGCGAGTTCTGCCAAGTTCTTCAGAATTTCCAGAACTCTGTATGCTATAGCGAGTTCAGAAGGTGAGTAGTGTGTCCAGCTGCATGCGATCCATAAATCTGCATAGTTTAATCGAGGAGACATGGCAAGAAGGTCAGATTCCCTTCCTTTTGCAGGTTCTTTTGCCCAAGCTCAACACTCCAGTCCGGTCCTTGCCATAGCCAATGTCCATAATCGCTCCAAAGTGCTCCAATTTAGCTCCCAAAGTACCTAAAAACACCCCATATGCAATATGCATGTAACATGAATGCAAAGTATGCATTATGAACATAATGGAACTCTAATATGGTGAAAATACAATGAATATGGATGCAAAATGTGCCAAATAAGGCTCTTAAAACATGTTAAAATGCAGACATATTAAGTATTGCGAATACAAGAGAGAAAAAGAGAGAAAAACTTTAAAACTTAGCCAAATCTGAAAAGTAAAGCATCCTCTATTGTTTGTGTGCTAAAAGAGTATTTATACCCTACTTACAAAAATCCTAGAAAAGTCAATGCCAAATTAAAAAGTCAACAAAACGAAATAAGTAGACAACTCGAACATGTGTATGTCGAGTTGTGTTGTCAAGTTGTGCCATGTCTTCAATATTCAAGGAGCTTGAGTTCGTCTGGTCAAATCTTGATGTTGAGTCCTTTCCCAGGTCGTCTGTGAAGATACGACTTAACCAATGCGGTCAAGTTAGGCAGTCAAGTTCTCCAAGTTCCTATCTATAACTGCTTTCTTTAATCATGTCTTGCACTCTAGTCTGGTCCTTGCTAGTCTTCATGTCCAATAATGCTCCATAGTGATCCAAAAATTAAAGCTCCCAAAGTATGTAGAAATCACTTTTTATGCAATATGTATGCAATGCAAACGCAAAATATACAATATGAACCTAAAAGGACTCTAAAATGATGGAAATGCTATGGATATGTATGCAAAATGTGCTAAATAAGGCTCCTAAAACATGCTAAAATGCAGACATATCAAACAGCTCAGAAGATGAAGAAACCCCAAGAAGACGAAAGAAGAGGTCTTCCCAATAGAAGCTCAAAGAACGCTACGAGTCAGGAGACCCACAAGTTGGCATACTTGAAGAACCCAGCTGAAATGATTTTGAAAGCTACGTCCTATATCCATTTAGTACAGCCCCATCAACTCCAGACAATAAAGAAGTACAATTTAGCTACATGTTTGGACCTCCATCCTCACAAGAGTCACTATTTCCATTGCACAAAATTGAACAAAAGAACATAATGCACTCATGGAAAATCAAAAGTCCAAACATAAAAAATTTAGATAGTTCAATGGTACATATCAGTGCGGCATAAGCATCTCCAAATTGGCAATCAGAAAATGCAAAAGCACAAAATCATCTCTTGAGCCAAATTGACAAGAAGGTAACAACTTCATACCTCTCTAAGAGTTGATGCACCTAGAAACCACTATATCTATGAGCCAAAAAGAAATAGAACTTAAATTCCTCAACAACTAAATTCCGTACAAAACTTGCCCAGATCCCAAACACAAGTGCCATATGATCTCTTAACTCGATACCTGATATATACTCTACCATATAATTCCCAAACATAACCTCTCCTTTTAACCCATGACCCTAGTATTTCTGGTTAATCATCTTTCCTCCCAACACATGTTGTTGAAGAACAACATGGAATTAAAATGAAGCAATCTTCTGTGAAAGGAAAGAATACAACAACCACCTCAAAAGACTATGCTCCACCTGAGAAATATGAATCCCAATTCATGATGCAACTCACCAACAATGTAATCTCTGCATTTCTTGATAAATGATCAAATAGGCAAAGAGTTCAATCCGACCAAAGGACAAGAAGATCTCTAAAAGACCTAAACGCGAGCCAGAAGACGAGGTTAAAATCTCAAACTTCATGATGATGGATGAACCTACTGTTGAAGAAGGAGATATGTAAAGTGATGGAGGAAATATATTTTACGATAGATGTGAAACTCGGAAAGCCCAACCTGATTAGAATCCAAGAATATAAACTGAACCATACAAAGGCTTTTTTTGACAGTATTCCATCATCAAGATGGCGTGAAAAAATCTATGTAAAGCATGCATGGATTACTGAGCAATTGCTTAATCCAGAGGCAACACTCCTTGTAGTCATAGAAAAACTAGTGTTCACATTTCAAGGTCGTCTCAGACAATGGTGGATAAGTCTTGGACAATGTCCACAACTCTAGATATGATAATTCCCAACAGTCAACGCTCTTATTGGGCATGTCCACAATGAATTCCGTGACACATGAGGCCACTACACCGTTCAAGCAAGAGAATAATACTTAAGAATGAAATGTTGCTCCTTCAAAAGGAAAGATCTTGAGAAACATTATGAAAATATTTCTAAAAGATTCTATAAGTTAAATGGTATCAATGATGTCAACCTCAAGCACGCATACTTAAATTCACTTCCAAAATAACTTGGAAACGAGATGTTCCAAACACTATCTACCAAGAACATGGCTTTAAACAAAGCTTCCTTCGAAGAAATATACGAGGTCTCTCTTGGAAGACTCAAAAAGTTGTTCAACCCCCAGAAGTTCTTCAAACAACTATACAAATAAGGAAAGCTACTAGGAAAATCTTGTGATAGTCCAAAAGTCTCTATCAAATGCAAGAAGAAGAAATGTAGTTGTTCCACTGAATATGCAAGAGGAAGAAGCTCAAAGAAAAAGTGGCAAAAAAGATACCCCCAATTACCTGGTGGAAAAAATGGAAATTTCTTAGAAAGAAGAAACAAAGAGGTTTCAGAAAATCAGACCAATGCAATATCTGCAAAATAAAGGGTCACTACGCAAAATAATGCCCACACAAAAAAAAGAGAAAATCTGATTGCATATTTGACCCAAATTGAAGACATTGATGACGAAAACATCGAATCCATCTTCTCTATTGAGGATGAACCATCACACGATACAGTACTTGCAATGGGTATTGAACAAGAAGACAAATCTTCTAATGAATCTAGCACTGAAGAAGATGAAAAAGATGACAAGATCATGCTGCTCCACCTTTATACGCTTGACTTCCACAGGGTAGAACCAGTCAAAGAAGTTGACACTGAGTTGGCATACTTGTTCCAACCATCACCAAATGCTAAAATCTATTTATTTCCTATAAAGTACGGTAAGCCAATACCAGCCATAACCTACTTTGACACATGTGCAGGGTCATCTATCATTAAGCCAGACATACTCCCACTGGAGCACTAGAATTCATGTTCAATAGCCTTCAAAGCCACTAACAGGCAGATATT
This sequence comes from Lepidium aucheri, assembly GCA_900406435.1. Lineage (NCBI taxonomy): Eukaryota > Viridiplantae > Streptophyta > Magnoliopsida > Brassicales > Brassicaceae > Lepidium > Lepidium aucheri. The sequence continues at coordinate 6,982 of OVBA01002639.1, read as the reverse complement.
CCACATCGACCTGATCATTAAACCCATCTACATCCAACTGTTTCTAGGATATACAATCCAACACAAAGTATATGGGTATGACCTCCCCGGTAAAGACTTTATACTTAGATTTGACAATCTACACAGTCATAAACAAGTATCATGGCATCCAAAAGGTCTCAAGAAAGAGAATTAGGTACTACCATGGACGAGTCACATTTATATCTGATGGAGCTCCTAAATCCAATAAAAGAAGAAATCACCAAGACATCATGTGCTGCATCCCACTCAGAATTTCTCAAGAAATGTTCAACATCTTTATGGAATAACCTAGAATTCTTCATTTCTCTATCATTCAAAAAAAATGAAGACATCAACACGACTAAAGCAAGTCACCCAGGGATGAATCCTAACCACTAAAATCAGGCGATTGAAGAAATAGACAAACTCCAAAAAGAAGATCTAATCAAGAAAACTACATCAACATGGGCATGTACTACTATTGGGGAGCAGTCCTCCTTAAGAATATGATAAAGGGAAACTACATAAATATATATATATATATATATATATATGTATAATATATATACATATGGTTACGAAAGCAGAGCCTTCAAAGATAGTGAAAAGCATTAACACTTCACTTAAGAACTACTTGCGGTAAAAAGGGGATAGAAAAATTTGTATTTCATCTAGTACGCCAACATTTCCTCATACAAATGGATATGTCCTCATTTCCAAAGATGATCCAATTCAAACAGAAGATACTCCCACAACCACAATGACTGAAATGGTCAAGTTGGTTTTCACAAAGAAATTTGATGTAAAGCATGTGAAAGGAAAACATAACTTTCTCATGAACTTCATATCCAAAACTTAGAGATAGATATCATTAATTACTCCGATGATTTTTTCTCTCAGTCCAGATAACCTTTCAGAAGAATACCTAAGGAGTTTGATTGCAACAATGCCACATGGACTACTAGAAAAGATGTTAGACAGGATGCTAGTCTACCAAGGTGTTCATACGCTGCATAGCTTCCTAAAGCTCTATATTTACAGATATGGTCTTGACCAAGGTCCACTGCTTGGATTACCCTATAATCCGGTATACCCCTTCCTCACAACTATATACATGAATCCAGCTCACTAACGTAAATTTTCAAGGGAAGCATATCTGCTATTATGGTATTTAACAGACTTATACACTATTAGAGTCCTTTTCCATAAGAGCAAGCTACTTCAATATTTGAAAAAATGCATTCTGAGAAAGAGAAAGCCTCAATACAAACTTATGTATCAATGATTGTTGTAACATGGTGGCAAGAGCAAATCCATGCACATCCATGCCTAATGATTATGGTCACGTTCAAACTAATTACAATACAATAAAGATATGAAGATGGAGTTAAGATTCAAACACTATGATTCACATGTCGTCACAAGTTATAATGATGATCCCTTCTGCGGAAAACACTTTCACAAAAGGACAATCAACTTGGCATCATTAAATGGCTTAAAAGAGTTTAATGTTGACAAGAATCTGTTTTGACCGCATACGACACACTAGTATAATAGACACGTCTACCTAATAGGTTTCGCTGAAGAGATAAGAAAAGTTTTATCTAGCTTCCATGATCAATATGTGTGGCTAGAATCAAACCGTGATCACCCTGTCTAAAGAGTTGAAGTAAAGAGATACAAAATAAAGAGATATATTCCGGGCCACAAGATGTATGTGTTAGAATGTTTCTCTGACAGTGAAGAAAAGAAGACAATGCATCCAACGATAAATAGGTATAACGTCACCCCTTTTTCGGAGACATGAGGAATAAGAATAAAGAAAAAATAAGTGTCATTGGACTCAACATAATAATAAGTGAGGAGTTGAAATAAAATATGATTGTAAGATAAAAGTTAAGAGTTGAATAAGGGTATGGTTATAATGTAATGTAAAAAAAATAAGTGTGGAAAAATCTAGTGAATATTCCTTGAGATATTCCTTGAGGTTTGTACTATAAATACCCACACTTGGTAAGAGTTGTATCCAACCTTGAGTGAGAAGTCTAAAGAGTATACTAAAGAGTCTTTGTAATATCAGTTGAGTGTTCTTAATAAAGCTTCTTATTCTATTAGTATCTCCAAGTCCTACAATTCTATAATCACCATAATTCTCTTGAGAGTCCACCCTTTGATCCTTATAATATCCTTTGTGGTTTTACCCACTATGTGTCTATAATTGTGCTTCTCATCACTCGTGCATGCCAATTTAAGACCAGCCTCTCCATATTTGTTCCTCTATTGTATAAATTAAATAAAGACCTTGTGAAGGCGCATGATAGAGTTTGCTGAGATTTTTTGGAGGACACTCTTTAGGCAGTAGGGTAATCCGACCTTTGGGTTAACTAGATTATTCAATGTGTGGTGGGTTCATCATTGACGGTTTTGTGGAATGGGAAGAAAATGCACTCGTTCAAACCTTCACATGGACTTTGACAAAGAGACCCTCTATCCCCTATGTTTGGAGCAACTTTGCCACCTCATTGACTTCTCGGTCGCGGCAAGGGAGTAGAAACCGGTTAAGTTATCACATGGTGGTCCGAGTTTATGATTTGATCTTATTTGCGGAAGCGTTCATCTCGTAGATTCATATCTTCAGAAACATCCTTGACTCCTTCTGCATATCCTCTATGCAGAAAGTGAGTCATGATAATTCAATGATTTATTTCTCCAGGAATGTGCATCGCTCACTAGAACAACAAATTAGTCAAGTTAGTGGAATAAAATCAAATAAGGATCTTGGAAAGTATTTGGGTCTCCCTGTTCTGCAAAAGCGAAAGTATCGTCATGCCTACCTGGATGGAAAGGTAGATTCTTAAGTTTTGCGGGAAGAGCTACCTTGACTAAAGTAGTTTTAGCATCCATACCAGTTCATATGATGAGTGTTATCTCTCTTCCAAATTAAACAATTAAAGCTTTGGATAAGGCATCTCGTGATTTCCTTTGGAAAGTACAGTGGAGAGAAGAAAACAACATCTTGTCTCTTGGTCAAATGTTGCTATACCTCGGAGCATGGGCGGTTTGGGTATTCAAAAATCCAAGGAAATGAATCTAGCTCTAAATTCTAAGGTTGGTTCGTGCCTAGCACATGATAATTTGAGCCACTGGACTCAGGTTCTTCGAAGCAAATATAAAGTCAAGAGCTTAACTGTTACTAGTTGGATGAATGGTACTAGTTCATGTTCTTTGACTTGGCGTAGTATCTGTAGCAGGATGAGAGAAGTTACTATACCAGGATTTTGATGGATTCCAGGAGATGGGTAACAGATTATGTTTTCAAAAATTACATGGATTGGTGATCGAGCCTTATTTGACCTTGCTTCTTTGATTTTATTGGACTAGGAGCTAAGTATGACAATTTGTGATATGTGGACACCAAATGTAGGATGGAAATTTGATGAAATTGGCTCTCTATTACCTGGAGTTACTCTGTTACAACTATGTGCTGTAGTGATTGACAAGGTAACATGTGCGAAAGATCGCATAGCTTGGAATGGCACGCTGAATGGCCATTTTTCTGTCTCCTCTGCATACTGTCTTCTCACGTTTAGCACTTTAACCCAACTTCAAATGCAAGTCTATACTAGTGGATTTGGAAGGTGATTTCTGCGGAACAGGTGCGTTGTTTCTTATGGCTGGTTAGTTAGCAAGTAATCATCTCTACTATGGAACGTAAGAAACATCATTTTAGTGATTCAGATGTATATTCCATATGTAAGAATGAAACTGAATCGATACTTCCTATCTTACAGGATTGTGAGCCGGTGAGAGGTATTTCGCTTCAGTTGGTTCCTTGCCCCAAGAGACAAATGTTTTTTTGATCAGACCCTTCTCGAGTGGATTTATCATAATCTGGGAGCTTTAGATATGGTTTTTGGGAGCCCTTGGTCGACTTGCTTTGCGGTAGTGATTTAGTGGAGCTGGAAGTAGAGGTGCAAGAATGTTTTTGGCTCTGATCAAAATTGTAGAGATCGCATACAATTTGTAAAAAAAGAATAGTTGTGAGAACTTTAATGCACATCGGATGGTTACTGGCAATCTGGGGAGATGTGGAGTTTCGTGGTTCGCGAAGTCAAATGGCGTCCACCGCCTGAAGAGTAGTTTAAACTTAACATTGATGGAGCTGTGAAGGGTCTGCAGAGATCAAATATGTTGGAGGGGCACTTTGTGACGTCATGGAGATTGGTGTGAAGCCTTTTGCTTAAATATTGGTGTGTGTTCTGTTCCCTTAGTAGAGCTTTGGAGAGTCTACTATGGGCTTTACATTGCTTGGGACAAAAAGATTACATGCCTTGAGCTTGAAATTGATTCAGAGGTGGTGGTGGAGTTTTTAATCAAAGGGATTGAGGACACGCATTCCCTTTTGTTCCTAGTATGTTTGTGTTATGCTTTTAACTTTAGAGACTAGATTGTTAGGGTCTCACATGTTTACCTAGAGGCGAACCGCTTAGCAAATGACCTCCCTAATCATATTTTGTCATTGCCTTTAGGTTTTCATTATTTCTCAGGTTTTAACTCCTTGTCTTGGTGATGTTTTAATGGAGGATTCTATGGGTGGGATTAGTCCCAAACATATTCAAATTTAGTTTTTATTGATAAAAAACCTTTGTGGGAGTGTTTTACTCTCACTTTTTCCACACAAAAAAAACACCGAAGCCCACCCAATGCATATGATATATTTGGGTCAAAACTTAATGAGAAATGGTCCAGTGGAAATGTCTTTGTTACATTGCCGTAGTAAAAACAAGAACAACTGTTGGGAAAATAAAACCAAGAACAAATTTAAACTTTGCCCTATATATTAACATACCACTAATTAAGCCAAAATGCCATGGAAACCCTTTGCTCATAACTTCCGGAACGTAAAGTGAGTTATCTCACTTGGGTCCACGAAGGTGCAAGGCGTGGAGGGATAGTTAAAGGTGGCAAAATAGCACATTTTTTTGTTCACTTAAGACTAGCAATGTGACTCGCACGTCTTATACAAAAATGCCCCACCCGAAATTTTAAAACATAGGAAAATATATTTGAATTAGACGAACACCCGTGCTGTGCGCGAGATATTTATTTACGAAAAATAAATATCTATTTGTAGTTATTTATATTTATTTATGATATTTATATGTGATAATTGTTTACTTTTAATTATTTAATATTTTTATTTTTATATACAAATTTATTCATTTCATATATTTCATAAACTGAAAATCAGTTTATAATAATGACTTGTGTTATACATGAAATATATTTTTTGATATATGTTTACTAAGATTTTGATGCATAATAATGTTTGTATACAATTTTTTACTCATGTACTTAAGTTTTTAGACTCGTCTTCGTTAAATTCTTAGACCACTATTTATTTAGGTTTTAAGATCCGTGCTCATTTAGGTTTTTGGACCCATGTTTATTTAAGTTTTTAGCTCCTCATTCATTTAATTTTTAGACTCTTTTTCATTTTGATATTTAGACCTGTAGTCATTTAGATTTTTAGAAATATATTCATTTAGACTAATAAACATGTTATCATGAAACATTGTTTTTGTTTTATGTATATTTAAAATTATTTCCTGTTAAATTAAATAAAAGAAACTGTTTTATAATTTAAAGTTTAAATTAAGAGGAATTACTAAAAATGCCTCTTTTGAAATAGTCTTTTTCAAAATATATCCCCTAATGACATTTTCTCTCTTCCAATTTTCAAAGAAAAGAGTATGTTTTGAAAAGGGTACATGCTAATAAGGGTATTTTTGAAAATCCCCCTTAAATTAATATGTTCGATAAGGATGACGAATTTTTATTACCAAACACACAAACTCATCACATTGACATATTTATTTTTTGTTACCAATAAATAAATAATTTTCAAATTTTTTATTTATTTTAAATTAATATAATAAGTCCAGAAATTTTAGTCTTAATATATTAAGTAAAAATAAAAATAGAATAAATTTCAAGTAACATTATGAGATAATAAAAAGATAAAATGAATATCATAAATAAATGTCACTACATATTTTCACACGTGAAAAAATATAGTTATATTCATTAATATATACTTTTGGAGTTATTTAGACCATAATATATATATAATGAGACATAGTCATCTACAATTGGTTAGACTCCACAGTGACATAATCGGGTAAATACATTCAATTTGAATTTGTATTTTATTCTTCGATATTTCATGTATTTCTTAACTTTTAAAACAATTACTAATTTCAGAATGGTAAACGCAACAATAAATTTATATATATATATATATATATATATTATTAGAAATTTTGTATACGAATCCGTATTATTAATATTATTAGTGAAAATATGGTAAATTTAGTAATTAATTTTCATTAATAATAAAAAAAATTTAAAAGATGAGTGATGATTGAAACACGAACTGATATTACGATACTCTTTTTTTCTTAACATATTACGATACTCTTAAACGTATTTATTCTACATCTACATGTAGTGTTTTAATGGTTTACATACCAATTGTTTTCAATTGGGAGAATTGTAAAAATACCCTTCAAATGAGGACATTTTAATCATTGTCCTCATTTTTTGGGTATTTTAAAAAAATGCCCTTATTATGGAAAAATGAACAAAATATCCTTATTTTATTATTTTTATATATTTTTACAAATTTTTTCCCGCCAAAAAAGTTTTCCCGCCAAAAAAAAATTCCCGCCAAAACTTTTTCCACTTTATGGAAAAAATTTCCCGCCAAAAAAAATTTATAAGGGAGTTTATAAAATTTTTTTATAAGAAATCTTATAAAATTTATAAGGCTTTATAANAAATTTATAAGGCTTTATAAGAGAGTTTATAAAATTTATAAGGTTTTATAAGAGACCTTATAAAATTTATAAGGCTTTATGATAGAGCTAAAATAATTTATAAGGTTTTATAAGATAACTTATAAAATTTATAAGGTGTTTAT
>OVBA01002638.1:0-32923 GCA_900406435.1 Lepidium aucheri | reverse complement strand
AGATCCTGTCCGAACCGACCGGATTGTCTGATCCGACCAGATCTGTCCGATATGACCGGACTGTCTGATCCGACCAGATCTGTCCGATCCGACCAGACCTGTCCGATCCGACCAGATTGGTTCGAAAATCATTTTTCGACCAAAAACTCTTCTTTAGCTCGTTTTTCATGGTTTTTCATGCTCTTTCTCATTTCTTGAGTTTCCAATGCCGATTCTCAACCCTTCTAAACCAAATGTCCAAGTTTGGCTCGGTCCTTTACAACATATTCACATACACACTTCGAGTTTTCATGAATTCACTAAGTCTAGGTATTACAGTAATTCTCTTTAGTGTAATAAATATGTCTCGTGTGTTTTGCAGCCAGTGATGGCGAAGTCGTAGTTTTCTTAGTACTTGGTGCTATTTCGACCTTTGTGTTGGCGGCAACAACTTTACCGGAGATTCTTCACTTACCGGTTTTCTAAATAACCACCGTCTCCCTTCTCTCTTCTGTTAAGATACCTGAGCAAAACAGGAGTCAAAAAATGAAATCTCCCAACTTTAGTACAAAACGAATCATAAGATCTCAGAATAACAAACATTTTTCTCGTCTTACTCCACAAACTGGTAATTCAAATACAGAATCTTTCAAATAAGTAAAAAAAAAAAAAACCAACAGTCTCTAAAAAAATTAGTGACAAAAAAGAAAAGAAAAAAATTAACCAAAATCTACATCAAACCCAAATCAAAATCAAAGAAGACTGATAAGTCCTAGAGATCTGTAGATATCTACAAATTTATTTGTCGAATTTAAAGATAAAAAGAGAAACTTTACACCCATATGCTTCCTCGGATTGATTTACAGAGAACCAGAACATCAAAAACTCGAAACTTTACTAATCAACCAAAGAGTAAAGTAGAGTAGCGACTTACAATTTTACTTCTTGGTCATTCCGTTAAAATCCTTTAGAGTTTTTGTGTCTGTCTCTTTCTTTACATTGGTTATGTAAGTTATGCATAAGGAATGCAAAAAATTACAGGAAAAAAAGTTAAGGCAATAGTGGTAAAAAAAAAAAAAGTAAATACGGTTTGTAGTTCATTTATGTGGATGCGATCGAAGCGTTGTTTTCCTCCTAAATTTGATTCTTCCCAGAACAATAGAAGAACCTATTGACACTAGGGATAGGGGTGGGCAAAATATAATTCGATCCGATTTGCTTTGAATCGATACAAAAATTCCGGATATTCGAAAAGTTTTGAAGCAAAAGCAAATAGTAATATATAATATCCGTTAAAAACAAAGTAAATAACAAATATTATTTTTCAAAAAGACCGAATACCTGCTCTGATTCGTATATCAATAAATATATATTAAAATATTAATTATGTATCTATATGTTATAATATAAATAGTGTTGTGCGTATTTATATGGTTGAAAATGAAATAAAAGTAATATTTAGCTAATTTTTATTGTTTAATATTTTATTTTTATAATGTTATCATTCTCCAACATGTGATTTAATATGAGTTTTTTTTAACTAGTTTATTTAAAAGTTATATTTGTATTTTTTTAAAGATTTATATTGATAAAATATTTATTTAAAGTTTTAAAATTCATATTGGCATTGTTTTCTTATACTTCTACACTATTCTTGTAATTTTTATGTATTTTATTTTTATTAATTTTTGTAAAACGGACCGGAACGGATTATTTGCGGATCTTTAGAAAAAAAATGAATATCCGAGTTTTCGGATATCCAGAAATTTTCGGATCGAAGAAGATCACAAAATCAAATATTCGGTTCAAACGAAGCCGATCACGATTATTACGAAATTTTCCGGATATTTGATCCGTGCCAATCCCTAATTGACACATATCAAGGAGAAAAGTCAAATTTTGGATTGTCTTGAAGTGCATGGTGCATTATTTGTAGGAGTTTTTGTCAGTTATCATTGCATAATTCTGTGGGATATCTTGGTGATAACAATGCAAATAATTTAGAAAACAATTCTAGTTGTTTATGACAAACTTATACTCTCTACAAATAAATACCAACTCAAATCACAGTATCCAAAGTGACGTCATACAGATCAATCAGCAAGGAAAATCATTCGTGCCTGTGAATATCATCAACTGTAGCTTCACCTGGTCTTCTTGTGTTACATGTACTCTCCTCTCTCGCAGCGCAAACATGCCCGCCTCCGTGCACACAGCCTGGTCATAATCACCAACAACATAAGAGCCAGAGTGACATATTGAAGAAACAGGGGAATATAATACATTACCTTCAGTTCAGCACCTGAAGCACCATTCATCTTCTCTGCAATCTTTTTCAAATCAATTCCCCGCATCAAATTCATTCTCTTCGAGTGTATCTTCAAGATATCAAATTGTGACTGCAATATACATTAACACATTGTAGATATATACAATAGCTAGTAAAACATATTCTAAATCTATCTACTCCAATAACTCCATAATCTGTAAAACCTATCTACATTCCAAAACAAAATTATGTTGGTTACTGATGATAAAAAAGTATACCATCAGCCAAACCGTTGTTACGTACGATTAAAATGGAGATGAGAAAAGTATTTTATTTAGCATATGATACTCTCTCTGCATATCTAATGTATCTTTCATATAAGTTAGTCAAGTAACAAAATAAGTTGTTTTCATAAAGGACTTACGTCTTCATTAGGATTAGGAAATTCTATTTTCCTATCAATCCTTTCACGAATGAGAAGAGCTTGATCCAGTATAACAATACGATTTGTCGCCATCAAAACCTGCATCACTCATTTAAGAGAATTTATTATTTCGTTTACAACTTCAGACTATAAATTATCACAGACTAATCCTTTTCAGTTTCATGATATTTTTGCTTTACAACTTAACACATACCTTGATTTTGTTTGACGCTTCAGATCCGTCAAGTTGGTTGAGAAGCTCAAGCATGGTCCATTGTTACCTCACTATCACCATTTCCACTAAAATAAGTAAATCAGAGAGAAAATTTCGATTTTGGTGAGGATTAAGTGATTAAGAGAAGCGATTAATAAGTTACCTGCGAAGCAGAAGGAGCAAAGGCAAAACCGAGGCCGGAGGCGAGGGAAAGATCATCAGAAAATCCGCCGATACGCTTGTTCATTTTCTCCCAACTGAAGTTGAGTCGCTTCCCATTAACATCTCTTCACAAAGCTTTCCAGGAGGTTTATACCAGAATATTTTCTAGAGAAAGATAAAAAAAAGCGAGAAGAGACCAATTTACACATCATGGAGAAGAAAGAGAGACCAATTTACACATCATGGAGAAGAAAGTTGCAGTTACATTGATTTGTGAAATAGAAGAACAAGGCATAACGATGGAAACACCTCATGTTTAAAAGCAGATCTATGCACTATCAAAGTTAAGTCCATTTACAATTGTGGTTTCTCGTCTTCGACCCTCTCCACATCTCCATAGATCTTTATCCATGATTACAAATGGAGAAACACCTTCAAGTGAGAAACGATAATAACTCGTTCCGTTGTTAGAGGGTCGAAGATGAGGAACCACACTAGAGCAGGGGCTAAAGCACTCGTTCCATTGTTAGAAACGATAAGAAGACAAGAAATGCAACGAATTACAAAGCGAAACATGAAGATAAACAAACACGAAGGATTGTCTTCAAAGTATGTTGTAGACATTTTAACATTGAAGAAAAAGGATGCTAATAGAGTGTAATATATCGATGCACTCATGGGGTGTTTGAGGTTGATTTGGATGGGAATTCTTATAGGGTGGAGCTGAATAAAATACGTTGTTAAATGGCAAATAACTAGAATTCTGTGTAAGCATGCATATGGAGCAATAATCGATGCCGGTTTAAATGTTGAAAGCTTTATGTCAGGTTTCTTTTCGACGGACTTATGGAGAAAAACTTACATGAGTGCGATAACTCCATTACAAGGTCCCAAATTTTGGATGAATAACAGCTACAGGTTAATAACTACACATTTGGCATTGGTGCTACCGGGGAGAAAGAAGAACACAAAAAATGAAGTTTCAAAAGAATTAAAGGAACACATGAATCTCCAAAAAAAAGAAAGTGGGCACTGGAAACATTAGGAAGAAAAGGTCACATCATGCATTGTGCAAGTTACGGTGAACCTGGACACAATGCTCTTGGATGTAAAAAGTTTCCTAAAAAGAAGAATAACAAGACATAGAAAGAGTCACAAAATATTGAAGAGGTGTGTTTCTTTCTTTTGTTTTTGGCCACGTAATATTTCCGTTTCGATGTTGATTTGTAATTATTGTCTAGATATTACCTTTGTTTTTCGGTTGGTAAATCACCGTCAGAGTTCGAAGAGACGCTTGGCCTCGCTGAACCAACGCAAACAAACATTTATATGAATATACATGTTGTGTTGTCTTGTTTTCTTAAAGTGTCATGAGTTGTTTTATGCTTGAACGATTTAGAAACAACAATTGATGTCATATTTTCTTATGCATTTTGTTAGTTTTAACTAATATAATAATGTGTAATCATATGACTGTTCAATTCTCTATATTTTGTATTATTGATATGTTTACATTTTGTTCTCTGTTTTGTGATAATAAGGACAGCTTATTTTCTTTGTTTTGAGATCTTTGACTTTTGTTATTAGACTTACTAATAACCTGAGATAAGTACATGAGATTTCAAAAATGAGAAACAAAATTGGTAACAGATAATCTAGACGCAACCACAAGTGACTCATCTGAAACAGACTTGCTCTAGCAGTTTAACCAATTCTTGAGCCAAAACCCGTCAATGAGAAGAACAAAAGGTTAGTTTCAATAATAGTGATAATTAGATGAAATCAGTAATACTAAGAGCATCTGCAATGGGAGTCTCTCATGATAGTCTCACAAACAAAAAATAAAATAATAAAATAATAAAAAATATTATTTTATTATATGGGTTTCTCAAAATTCTTGGAACTCTCCTCCATAGTTTCTCGAATGAGAGACTCTATTGTTTTTTTGAGAAACTCTCCCTATAAAATAATATTATTTATTATTTTAATATTATTTTCGTGATGAGAAACTCTTGTGAAAGAGACTCCCAATGTGGATGATCTAAAGATATTATCTTAATAAAGTTGTGAAATCTCTTCTAAAACAATTATGCAGTTTTTAAGAACCCTATTTTTCCTAAATGAATTAATGAAATCGATTACGTAAACCTCAATTTTAATTGTATGGTTTATTTCTAAATTTAATTTTTTGGGTTTATTTTTCGGGTTAGTTTAATTTGGTTTCAAGATTCCGAATCAAGTTATGGTCAAGATAAACTTGAACGCAGTATAGTAATCATTTAATCTGGTTTAGTAATCATAATTATAATATTCATTTAAATTTGGAGAATTATGTTGATTTTGTAAGTTCGTGTTACATTAAAAAGAGACAAATGAGTTTGAGTTCTTTAACAACTACTCAATTTCGTGAAGGTCTCTTAACAACTTTTCAAGTTCTCCCCAATTCATCAAGTTCTCTCCAGTTTGTCGAGCTCTCTCATCATCTCTCCAACCTTTCACTTTAACTTTTGTCTTTTCAACTATTGCATTTGTAACATACATATATTTGCATTTAGTAGCTAATTTAATATGCATTCATCAGTTGTAATAGCTAATTTGATGGCATTTATTAAAGGTTACATAGTAAATAAAATTCCAAACATTTTGTTACAACTTCCAATCCAACGAGCTTTCCCAACAGCTCTGTAAGTCAACATGTTCTGTCGTTCAATGAGCTCTCTCAATAACATTCCATTTTATCAAGCTCTCTAAACAGCTTTCTGAACTTTCTTAAAAGATCTCTAACTTCTCTTCAATTCGTCAAGCTCTCTTAACGATTCTCCAATTTGACGAGTTCTCTCAATAGCTCTCCAATTCAAAGAGTTCTCTCAACACCTCTCCGAGTTCAGCTTTTTGAGCTATTTCAACAGCTCTCTAAGTTCTTTAAACATAATTCCATTTTGTCAAGCTCTCTCAACAACTCCTCGAATTCTCCTAACAACTCTCCTAGATCTCTCAACAACTCTCCGAATTTTTTCCAATTCGTCAAACTCTCTCAACAACTCTATCCAATTTTTTGGTTGTGGAAAATAAATCAAATTTGGAATTAGATTGTACTTTGTTTAGTTTCTGTTTTAAAAAATAACACTTAGTTTTTTTTTGATAATAGAAGTCTTTTTAATAAATCCAGAAACTGAAAACTAATTAAACTATAAAGCTTTTTCTCAAAAAAAGGTTCAAAGTATTTTTAATTATAAAAAAAGATTTTGTTTCAATCAAAATTTTTAAATTCTAAAATTAGAAAACTAACCAAATTTCTCATTTTATCCTTAGGATCTAGTTTTTGTTTGTTAAAACACCTAAAGTTCAATTTATTCTTGAATCATTTTAAATATAAACATAACACTTTGATTTTTTGCGAATACTAAATCAAAACTTAATGTTTATTCATAATTCGTTTTTTTCAAAAAAAAAAACATTTTTCACCAAAAAATTTACTTATACAAAATGTTTTCATTTCAGACAAATATAGGTGTTAAATTTTGTAAAGCTAAACGATTCACATTCTGACCTTAAAACTTTCTTTGTTCCGTTAAAAATGTTTTATGTTCAAATTTCTTATGAATAATATAAATTTACACGTAATTTTTTCCTAATAAAAGTTATTTTAATGAGTTTAGAAAATTTAAAAATTAAAAAATATAAATTTTTTTTCTTTCTATTAACTTTTTAAAAAATTATAATTATAAATATCCAAAGAGAACACGATGAATTGGAGAGCAGAATAGAGAACTTGACGAATTGGAAAGTTATGGAGAGAGCTCAATGAACTGATGATCTCTTTAGAGAGCTCAACAGACTGGAGAGCTGTTTCAAAAGCAGTTTATAGAGCTCGACAAACTTAAGAGATGTTGAGAGTACTCAGAGAGCAGATGCAAGAGCACAACGAATTTGAGAGCAGTCTAAAGAGCTCTACAAATTGGTCACCTAATGAGAGAGCTCGACAAACTAGAGAGTTTCTGAGACAACTTGGAGAACTGTTGAGAGAGTTGGATGGATTACAGAGCTGTTTAGAGAGCTTGACAATCAAGAGCTCTTTAGCTCTCTAAGCCGTATGAGTTCTCTAAACAGCCCTATGAGTTTCTCGACAAATTTGAGAAACTATTGAGAGAGCAAGACAAATTGAAGAGTTGTTTAGACAACTTAGACGACTTAGAGAGCTGGAGAAATTGAAGGGCTTTTTAGAGAGCTTGACAGATTGGCGAGCTATTTAGAAAGCAGTTTACAGAGCTCAATGAACTTAAGAACTGTTGAGCGAACTCAAAGAGCAGTTGGGAGTGGTTATGAGAGAGCTCGACGAAATGGTAAGCTGTAGAGAGAACTTAGAGAGCTATTGAGAGAGCTCAAAAAATTGGAGAGTTGTTTAGATAGCTCGATGAACTAAAGATTTGTTGAAAGAACTTTTCGTATTGAAAAGCTATTGAGAGATCTCGACGAATTGGAGATCTTTTGTGAGAGCTCGACGAATTGAAGAGCTGTTGAGAGAGTTTGATGAACAGGAGAGCTCTTGAGAGTACTCAGAGAGGTGTTGAAGGAGCTTAACAGCTTAGAGAGCTAGACAAATTGGAGAGTTATTTATAGAGATTGGTGAATTGGAGAGTTGAGAGAACTCGGAGAGGTACTGAGCGAACTCGACGAAATAAAGAGTTGTTTAGAGAATTTAGAAAACTATACAGTGAACTCAATGAAATAAAAAGTTGTTTAGAGAGTTTGACGAATTTTAGAGCTGTTTAGAAAGCTATATGAATTGCAAAACTGATTCTCAGGTTTGCTTCTTTTATTTCTTTTTAATTTTAAATTAATCACTTTTTTTATCAAGCATCTTCTACTAATCATGGATCAAAAATGATAAAGTACTATCAGCAACAGTTGTCTTGGTGAATCTCTAGGCTCTTTGAGGAACCCAAGGACCTCAAAGGTAGGCTAGAGAATGGCATAAGTCGCGTCCCTTCCAAGAAAGTATTGTTAGTAAAGTTCCATTTAGTATATCTTTCTTTTACGACTTCATTAACTCTTACTTGTTGCGGTTGGTTTGGTATCTAGCACGAGATGTCAGTTGTTGAGATTGAAACCTATCTTCCTTCACAAGTAACTTACTCTTACTTTAGGACCAACATCTCATTCCACTTCATACGCGCATCATAACACCATGAAAGTCTTTACATCTCTCAACAAACTTATATTAATCTAAAACACTCTAAAATTCAACTCAAAAAAGATAGAAATCTAGAAATTTAGTAATTTTATACTGCATTATATACTCTTCATTTACTCTAACAACGTCACCCCGCTACTTGAATGTGGAAAATATGTAATTGGTTGTTGTAGTGCATTTATTTTATGTCATTCAAGAACGTTGAAATACAGTTACTTTTTTTTAAACGTGAAATTTATTGATTCATCAAAAAAAGTCTACAAATATAGTCATTGTTCGGCAAGTTAAACAAGCTTAAATAAAAGAATTAGCTCGAAGAAACTTCAAACCAACGGCATCATAAACCCTCAAATTTATGCTAAGGTCACAACCAGAAGTGTCATGAATTCTCTGGTTTCTGTCCTCCAAACATAGTAGATTGTAGTCCGGAAAATCATACAAAGGATTTTTTCAATTAAGCATTGACTTGAGTCCAAGAGAGAGTCAATAGTAGCCTTCCATTTTGGGTTTATACAAAGCTCAAGGAGAGCTGCATAAAACAAACTAGATGGAGAAAAAGAAAGGACACACAAAAAATAAGTGGTCTCTAGATTTATTAAGATCATCACAGAAAACAAAAGGTTGAATAGAACCCATGATCACAGCCTATAGAGAGCATGTCCTTAATGGGAAGCCAGCAAATAAAAGAGAAACAAGGAACACCCTGAGAAAACCAGATTAATTTGAACCAAGGAACCTAAAGATTGTGAGATCAAGTTTGATCTCAATTGCTTTTAGCAAAGAAGAAGGGTCAAAAATCATCATCACCATGTCTCCAAAGAAAAACATCATCACCAGAATCTGGAATGGGAATAGGAACATCATTAAGATGAGAAATAAGCTGACCTCGTATGTGGCTAAATTACCAACCATAGTCAGATACAATATTTGTCACCAAAGCCTTACAAGAAACACCAAGGTAATGAGTATTAGAATCACCGCTGACACATATAAGTCTACCAAGAAGTCCAATTATAGAACCAAAGGAAAGTTTGATTTCCTGACTTGGATTGGACTTTGAAAAGTTGGAAAGCTTGATCCTTGAGCTTCAAGGGTATATGCCAAATCCAGGAGTCACAAGAAGCTGATTGAACATCCAAAAAAAAGAGTAATGAAGAAGGTAATGTCTGGTCCAAGAAACCCAAAAAGAAATTGAGTTGGAAATAAGCCTCCATATAAGGTGAAGAGCAAAGACTTGAGAGAAGTCACACAATCTACGGAGGCCAAGACCACCTACTTTTCGAGGGAAACGAACCATTACAAGCAATTTTAGCCTTTGAGGAATCAATAGGAGAACCTGACCAAATGAATGTATTGCACAAACGTTCTATTTCTTTAAGCCAATGGCTGAGAAATCTAAAGGTAGAATACCAAAAAGAAATACAACTACATTACATTATATATAAACTAAGAAATGCTAAAATTCGTATATTTCGTAACGCAATTGACTCTTAATACAAAGTCATGTACGAATCAAGCAAAATAACGACATTTCCTGTTTAAGAGTTATTTTAGTTTTGTTTTGTGACTAGATCGTTTCGTTTTTGTGGATCATAAACATCTATCTCTGTTACTTTTTGTAACTCCTTATTTGTGGTTTCATGGACTATTTATGGTACATTACAGATCTATGACGTGATGTAAAGTGGTTCATTATGGAAACAGAGCCTCCATAAATTTACTAAATAGTATCATTCAATTGAACAACCACTACAAGAAATTAAACGTATTGTGTATTTGTTTTATTTGTTTATATCAGTTTTTAATTGATATAACCGCTATTTACATAACTTATAAAAATAATTCCAAAAGTGGTGACTCAAATAGTTAATGTCAGTTTAAGCAATTGATTCGAACAACATGCTTCTAGTTGAAAAGAAGCCTACGAAAGCGACTGAACATCTCCTTGGGACAGAAAGAGAGAGAAAGGCGAGTCAAGACTTCCAGTTTTTACAATTATTTCATCGTTTACTAAAAAATAATACTAGTTTGTATCACATGAAAAAAATGATGCTAAAATTTGTGTCAATTATTATAAATGATGAAAATAATTTTGTCAATTACTGAAAATGATAGTAATATTTAAATCATTTGCGGTAATTGATGTTAACTTTATATCACTTGAAAATAATGAAATAAAAATTTGTATCCGTTATTATAAATGATATTAATATTTACATCATTTACTTTAATTGATGTTAACTTTGTTTCACTGGTAAAAAATGAAGCTAAATTTTGTATCATTTATTATAAATGATGATAATATTTATATCATTTACTGTAATTGATGTTAGTTTTATGTCATTTTTAATAAATGAAGTAAAATTTGTATCACTTATCATAAATGTTGATGATATTTATATCGTTTATGGTAGTTAATGTAAATATTTATATCGGTTAGTATAGATGATATTAATACTAGTTTCACTTAAAAAATTGATGTTAAATATTTATATCAATATTATTTAACTGATACAATAATTATATCAATTATAAATAAATAATATTTAAATTTGTAACTTTTTTTTGTTAACGTCAGATTATGCTATATTAATAATGGGAGAATAAGAAAGATACATCAATAATCATAAGCTGTCTCTTTAACATGACGAACAAGACATCAGCTTTATGATTTAAGAGTCAAGGTATAACAGAAAGGGAGAGAAAGGAAAATAATGAACTCAGTGGTAAATACTCTTCCTGGTAAGGAAGGAAAGCCGACCACTCCTCTGAACTATCCAAGAACTTTAACACTCTCTCGCAATCCATTGATATTACGTTAAATATTTGATATTTTCATTGAAAAAAATTAAATTACATTTTAAATAATATATATTTTATAACAAACTTTATCAATTAAAAAAAGTAGCAAACGTGTAAATAATGAGTTAAGCTAAACAAATAAAAGATACTAATTTTAAAAGAAAAAGATGTTTTGATTTAAATTTTTTAAAAATGTTACAAATAAGAAGATTTAAACGTCCATCAAAAAGAAAAACTAAAATCAATTGTTGTTATAATGACAGCGAAGGCGAGAACCCCTAGGGTTTTGATGGAACGTGTTGTCGAAGCTTCCATGGCTTCTATCGGGGATCAAGGGGGTCAAGAGAGACCGCCTGATCTTTAATTGTTACCGACTGCGATGGAGGTGTCGAGAGGTGTAAAGGGCGTGACGGAAATAAAGGAGTATGGCAGAGAGAGGGATTTGGTGAGAACGAGTTTGTCTGTAGGTGTGGAAAAAGGAGTTGGGGATGTAACCATGGCGGATGCGGGTGAAGGAGGCAATGTGAAAGAAGTGCATGTGATTGAGAGAGTTAGAAACATGGAGGGAAGAGTTGCGGAGCCGAATACAATGGATGCAGGTAAATGGGATCAGCCTCTAGGATCACAGCCATCATGGTCTGCAACGGTGTCTGCTTCCGCCTTAGGAGACTCCTCTTCTCCATCAAAGAAGATACCTGATGCCTTTGTAAAATCTAGGGTTCGGACAGAATACTCTAACGGAAATGAGGGTGAAGCTCGTATTATCATTGGGGATGAAGTCATGTCAACTATGAATGTTCTTTGAGACAAGTGTATGTACGTGAAGGTATTTGGGAGAAGCGTTAATATTGCGGTAATGAGATAAAAGTTACATGAATTATGGAAGCCATTGGGTTCGGTGTCAGTTATTGATCTCCCGCGTAATTTTTTCCTTGTTCGATTTGGAGTGGAGAATAATTATCTTAATGCTCTTACTGGAGGTCCATGGAGAATGTTTGGTAGTTATCTGTTAACCCAAACATGGACAGCTTCATTCGATCCATGTCACAGTGAAATTCGTACTACTCCGGTCTGGATTTGGATTGAGCGTCTACCAGGAAACTTATACCATAATGTCATCTTGGTTGAGATCGCAGGAAGTATTGGTAAAACTATTCGGGTTGATGAATCAACACTTAATTTCATAAGAGGGAGGTTTGCAAGGATATGTGTTGAGGTTGACTTAGCTCATCCTTTGAAAGAATCGGTTTTGGTGAATGATGACTAGTATTTCATATCATATGAAGGGCTGTCCAATATATACGGTCGTTGTGGGATATACGGGCATTCCACGCAAGTGTGTCCTCAAGTACCTAGAGAGAATAGTGGGCAAGTTGTGTATGTGCCTACGATAGGTACAGGTGATGCACGAGTTGATAATGATGGTTTTACGACGGTAAGGAGACGAAGGAAAACTCCAGTAGCAGGGGCCAAGAGTATGGCTATATCTAAAGTGACTACAAAAAAATGATACTATTCAGGATAGTCAAGGGGAACCCAGCTTTCGTTCTCGTGAAGATACTCTCCTCACTAAGAATGTCAATCGTATACTTGACAAGGCCAATACGATAATACAGACGGAGAAAGGACTTTTCGTGAGAAAGGATAATATTGTGTTATCTATTAAATTTGGTGAGCTTCAGGTGCAGCCTGAGCAGGAAAAGTTAGAGAACATGGTGTCTTCTTCCTTGCTTACCAAGGAAATTGGAAACTCGATCCCCATCAAGACTATCACCAACTTACAAAACGCAGGAGTTGTGGGTGGTGCAGACCCAGTCGATGCTTTGAATTCCGTAAAACCTGATCTTCATGGGAGGAATAGAGGAGCACGGTTTGGGGTCTCGAAGTTGGTGGTGGCTTTTAAACCAAAAGTTAAGAAGAATGTCTCTTCTTCTACACGAGGTCTTATTTTTAGACCTGGTAAGTCAGTCCCTGCTACTACATTGTTGGTAACGGGTTTACGTGTGGATCAAGTTAATGGAAAGATAACAACGGAGAATTTAGGGCGTGACTCTTGTGACTGAAGGATCACTGGGGAGGATGTGCATCCTAAGTATCGGCAATATTTGTCGGATAGTTTAGGCCCTAAACCGGTGGATGAGACAATGATAGGAATGGGTTCAGAAGTCTGTGGTAATGGGATGCTCAAGGATCATCCTAGTGTAGATCCTATATTACCTATTGCTTGACGGGTTGCCCCGGTAGTTTGTTCTNGGGGGGGGGGGGGGGCGAATAAACCCAACTTTTGAAGGTCCATTCCATATATGTTGAAAAGGTATTCAGTTGATGTGCTTGCTCTGTTTGAGACGCATGCGGGTGGTGATGATGCTAGTACGATCTTCCAAGGACTTGGCTTTAAAGGTTCTCATCGTGTAGACACCATTGGACAGAGTGGCGGCATTTGTGTTCTCTAGAAAGATGGGTTGGGAACTGTTGATGTAGTGGACTCGTCTGACCAATTTGTTCATGTTGTGATTGATAGTGGTCATTCAAAATTTTATGTTATAGCTATTTATGCGGCGCTGCCGGCCTCTCGCAGATATGGATGATGGGACCAGCTCTCATGTGTATTGGGAGGTATTACTAACCCGATGCTAGTTGGAGGGGACTTCAATACCATACTACGATTTGGATGAACGTTCTGGCGGGAATGGAAGATTATTTCCAGACTCATTGGAGTTTGGGGAATGGATTAATAAGAATTCTTTGGTGAATATAGGTTTTATAGGTAATCGTTGTACTTGGCGACGTGGAACCTCTGAACGGACATATGTTGCTAAGCTTCTTGATTGTGTGCTTTGCTGTCCTCAAACACGGTTGACATGGCAAGAAGCTTCGGTTACTCACTTGCCATTTCTTTCCTTGGACCATGCTCCACTTTTTCAACTTAGTCCAAAGGTGAAGTGGGATCCAGCAAGATGTCCATTTTGTATCGAGGCTGCCTGGTTGTCTCATGATTGTTTTAAGGACCTTCTTCATAACTCTTGGAATAATACTATCTCTACTCCGAGAGCTCTCTATGGGTTGCAGGTCAAGTTAAAGAAGTGGAACAAGGAGGTGTTCGGTAATGTTCATCAACGAAAATTGGAGCTGCTGGAGAAAATCAAAGACGTGCAGGATGATTGATACCAACCCATTGGATTTGCTATTAGAGGAAGAGAGAATGTTATCAAAAGAGCTAGATACAATCCTCGAACAAGAAAAATTTATATGGTTTCAAAAATCGAGAGAAAATGGATTGCTTTGGGAGACCGCAACTCCAAGTTTTTCCATTCCTCTATGGTTATTTGGAGATGGTATAACAGGATAGACATGCTGCGGGATGGTAATGATACATGGATATCTGACCCTGAGGCATTGGAATCTATGGTGGTGGATTTCTATAAGACATTGTATTCCATGCGTGATGTTGCCGATATTGTTGAAACTTTACCGCGAGAAGGCTTTGTGCCTATCCCTAGGGAAGACTGAATAGCATTGGATAAACCCTTTACACCGAAGGAAGTAGAAAGAGCGGTGAGGTGTATGGGAAGTTTTAAAGCTCAAAGGCCTGATGGGTTTCAATCAATTTTCTATCATTAGTGTTGGGATGAGGTCAGATCTTCTGTGGTTCACTTTGTTTTAGACTTCTTTGCTACAGGTTTCCTACCGCCTGGAACAAATGATGCTTTGGTGGTCCTGATTCCGAAGGTCTTAAAACCCGAGAGAATGTCACAATTTAGACCTATTAGCTTGTGTAATGTTCTTTTTAAGATTATTAAAAAAGCTATGACTTTGATATTGAAGAAGGTGATGCCGACACTCATTGGTCCTGTGCAGTCGAGTTTTATCCCGGAAAAACAAAGTTCAGATAACATTGTTATGGTTCAAGAAGTGGTCCAAACTTGACGTGGGTGATTGGAGATGGTAAATCTGCACATTTTTGGTTGGATCGTTGGCTCCTGAGTGAGCCGCTCATGAATTTAACAACGATGAGCATTCCTAAGGATGAATTAAACCTCTATGTTTGAGATATCTAGAGTGATGGATTTGGGTGGAGGTTAGACAAAGTTAATCTCGTTTGTTAATATGGACATGCGACTACAATTTTCTGTGTTGGTGGTCAACACTATTGTGGGTTCATCCGATAGGTTTGCATGGGGATAAAGCTTGGATGGTAAATTTACTGTCTAATCAGCTTATGCTTTTATATCTCAGTCGTCTGTTCTGGAACCCGACATGAGTAAATTGTTTGACCGTGTGTGGAAGGTAGAAGCTCCACGGAGAGTAAGGTTATTTCTCTGGCAAGGTGTCCATAGAATTCTCATGACAAACGCAGAACAACATCGCCGACATCTTACACCCAGGGATATGTGTATGGTTTGCAAGGCTGGCTTGGAGTTAATCATTCATGTCTTGCGGTGGCTGGTCTATGGACCCAGTTAGTCACACAGTCCAAACGACGGGTTTTATTTAGCTCAATGTTACTTGAATGGATTTTTCTTAACCTAGGGGACACTTCAGAGATTCACGGCAGTAGGTGGTCTACTATATTTTCAATGTGTCTTTGGTGGACTTGGAAGTAGCGGTGCGCAAATGTATTTGGTCTTAAAGGTACATGCAAATACAGTGCGTTTTATCAAAGATGCTGCCTTAGAGGTACAACTTGCCAATGCAAAGATCCGAGAGTGTCAACCTTCGCACCCACGTATGGAATTCATGATCTCATGGATACCTCCAAAAGGGAAATGGTTGAAGGTAAATACGGATGGTACTTCACATGGAAACCCAGGCCGGGCATGTGCAGGTGGAATAGTATGGAATAGTGCAGGTGAATGGTGTGGAGGTTTCACGGTTAATATAGGGATTTTCACGGTTAATATAGGGATAAGTTCAACACCTCTTGCTGAACTGTGAGCGTATACTACGGTCTTGCTATTGCCTGGAACATGAAGGCAACAAGACTTGAGCTAGAAGTTAACTCACAGATTGTGGTTGACTTCTTTAAGACATGAATTAGTGAAGATCATCCCTTGTCATTCCTAGCACGCTTGTGCTATGACTTATTATCACGGGATTGGATAGTCCGAATTAAGCATGTATTTCGAGAGGCCAATTGTGTAGTTGATGGTCTCGCCAATCATGCCTTTAATCTTACGCGTGGTTTTCATTCTTTTGAGTCTGTTCCTACTGTTGTTTCAAATTTGTTAGATGATGATGCTAATGGTGTGGCTTGGCCAAGACATGTTATTGTATGAGTTTTTTAAGTTTTAATAAAGTATGGGAGACTTCTCTCCCATCCGTACACCAAAAAAAAAACTAATAATATAAAACTAAAAACACCATAAATAAGAAGTAAATCAATTAACTAACTCTATTAATCTCTATGCTTCATCAACATCATCTTCCTTTTCTTGAAAATAATATGTAAAACAAAAAGTCGAGTATCATTAATCTATAAAAAATATTCTATTTATTAAACTTAAAACTGATAATAATGTTTACTTGAAAATTTGAAGAGTCAAGTAGATTCACATAATCTGCCCATTCATTTGCCTAAGATATTTAAATTTGATCATAATGTATTAGTGCCACATAATATAAAAAAACTAAAAAATAATCATAGTATTACATGATTGTTAGTTTTTGGTTGAAGGAATTAGGGAATAATTCGAGTCAAATTTTTAACTTCAGTCTCTAATGTTTTTATCATTGTCCTTGTTTGAACATTTTTATCATTCTCAATTCTTGTTCTAGGAGAGCATTTGAGTAACTTTAAGGGCGTAGGTCCACGACAAACACATCGTACTCTTTCTGGCGGTTCTGGACCAAACACTCGATAATATTCATCATCCAAACTAAATGGAACATGTTTGAGACATGCATTGATGGGTTTTAGATCAACAAAGCTTTCATCTCATCTGAGTAAATATATTTAATAGATTTGAATTGGTAAACATATTAAATATATTAAAATAGAAGATATTTACAAATCTTAAATAAAATATTTTTATTTAACTAAATACACACAAAAATGTTATCCAAAAATAATTGAAAATAATTATATGATAAAAACTAACATGTTTTTTACTTTATTTGATACAAAATTTCTACTCCCTCCGTTTCAAAATAAGTGTCATCCTAATATTTTTCACACAAATTAAGAAAACGTAAAATTCTATTATACCCCTAAAAAATAGTTGACTTTTGATATTCTTTTTTTCTTATTGGATAATAATAAGGTTAAATTAGACAATTAATGCTAAAAGTTACATCGTAAATCTAAAACGACACTTATTTTGAAACGAAAAAATAATCCTAAAATGACATTTATTTTGAAACGGAGGGAGTATTAGATTTTTTACGAGTATCAATGACAAATTTTGTTCAACCTAGTATTTTCCTAGTCGCATTAATCTTTGACATATGCATAATTGTTCAAAAATATTATTAGTTTCTATATAGGGTGAATTACTAGAATAATCTTTTTTCATCCTATATTGACCACAATATTTCAAAAGATTTTAATAACAATTATACTCTTTTTGGTATTTTCTATCCCGTTTTACCTCTGTTCGCTTTGAAAAAAATGTACGAAACTACCATTAATGAATAATTCCACGTCAGCAGATAGAAAACCTACGGAAAATTACCATAGTGTCATAGGTTTACGGTCATGTGTTGTAGGTTTTCAGTTTCATTTGTTGTAGGTTTATTAGTGCTTTGTTGTAGGCTTTACTGAGATATTTGTTGTAGGTTTACTGTTCAGTTATTGTAGGTTTTGTGGGATGGATATGTCTTATTTCTCGACTTAGTTTTCTTTTGTTGTAGGTTTAATAGGTTCTTTGTTGTAGGTTTATCAGTTATTTGTTGTAGGTTTTATTGAGGTATTTGTTGTAGGTTTACTGATTAGTTGTTGTATGTTTTGTAGAATGGATATGTCTTATTTGTCGACTTAGTTTTCTTTTGTTGTAGATTTAATAGGTTTATTTTTTTAGGTTTTACTGAGGTCTTTGTTGTAGGTTTACTGATCAGTTGTTGTAGGTTTGTGCGATGGATATGTCTTATTTCTCGAGTTCGTGTTCTTTTGTTGTAGGTTTAATAGGTTCTTTGTTGTAGGTTTTACTGAGGTCTTTGTTGTAGGTTTACTAGATCAGTTGTTGTAGGTTTTGTGGGATGGATATGTCTTATTTCTCGAGTTAGTATTCTTTTGTTGTAATTTAATAGGTTTTTTGTTGTAGGCTTAATAGGTTCTTTGTTCTAGGTTTATCAGCTATTTGTTGTAGGTTTTAGTGAGGTATTTGTTGTAGGTTTACTGATCAGTTGTTGTAGGTTTGGTGGGATGGATATGTCTTATTTGTCGACTTATTTTTCTTTTGTTGTAGGTTTAAAAGGTTCATTGTTGTAGGTTTAATAGGTTATTTGTTGTAGGTTTTACTGAAGTCTTTGTTGTAGGTTTACTGATCAGTTGTTGTAAGTTTTGTGGGATGGATATGTCTTATTTCTTGAGTTAGTGTTCTTTTGTAGTAGGTTTAATAGGTTCTTGTAGGTTTATCAGTTCTTTGTTGTACGCTTTACTAAGGTTTAATGGATTCTTTTTTCTAGCTTTATGTGTTCTTGGTTAAGAACAACTATCTTAAATAGATTAAGCATAAAAAATTAACCAAAACCCACACAAAATCAAGTAAAAAGATCCGAGAAGCTTGACTCTACCTTGTGCTCTTGGATCTATGCCTTTTCCTAAGTGCTTGTGCAATCTTGGATCACGTGTAAATCTGATGCCCCTCTTTGTTGCTAATAAGATAGGGATTACAACATTTCAAGAATGCTGCATCTCATGGATTCTATTGGATCGTTCTATTTGTATCCTGATTGGAATTGTTGAGGATTTTCCTTTGAGAGTAGGCAATTTTGATGTACCGAATGACTTTGTTGTTCTTGAGATGGATGAGGAACCAGTTGACGCCCTTATTCTTGGGATACCATTTTTTTGCTACAGCTGGTGCTCTTATCAATTGTAGAAGGGGTCAGATCGTTTACAATTGGGAGATTCGATTATCAACTTTGACATCAAGAGGATCATGGATAACCGGGTGCACTTATCAATGCTTTCTCATTGAAAGATTGGATTTGTTTGAAGGAGACATGGTAGAAGAGTTGAGCATTGATGATCCTCTACAAGTGGCTCTTACAGTGGAGAAGAATGATTTTGAGTATTTGAGTGTGGACAATAAGGGTTATGAGCAGCTACTTGACTCTTGTGAGTGCTTCCTCGTGATACAAAGCTTTTGGAGTTGAGAGCATACTCTAGAACTAGTGATGAGCCTAAGGAATAGGTCAAGGTGATTAATGAGGGATGACCCATGAAGTGAACTCAAACCATTACCACAAGGGATAAGGTACGCATATTTCGGTCCTAATCTACTTATCCAGTTATCATTAATGTTGAACTTGGTGACGATGAAACCACATTGCTCTTGAAGGAATTAAGAAACTTTAGTAAATCCATAGGATATTTCACTAAATGACATCAAGGGGCTTTCTCAATCTATTTGTGTGCATAGGATCCACTTAGAAGATGAATCAATGACTTCCATTGAGATTAATTTTGCGGGATTAATTTTCCCAATTTCCAATTTCCGATTTAGCATATTGGTTTCTTCAATTCATGTGGTATGTAAGAAAGGTGGAGTCACTGTTGTTAGAAATGAGAAAGATGAGTTGATACCTACTAGGATTGCAACTGGACAGAGGATGTGTACGGATTATAGAAGACTGACTGAATTCGTCCACTAGGAAATATCATTTTCTCTTGCCATTTATCGATCAAATGGTACAAAGACTAGCGAATCATTCGTTTTATTACTTCTTGGATGATTACTCCAGTTTCTTCCAAACACCCATACATCCTAATGATTAATAAAAGAAAACATTTACATATCCTTATGGTACCTTCGCCTATCGCCGGATGCCATTTGGACTATACAATGCACCTGCCACATTTCAAAGGTGTATGTTTTCAATTTTCTCTAATTTGATTGAAGAAGTAATAGAAATATTCATGGATGATTTCTCGATGTATGGTGCTTGTTTTCGTTCTTATCTTTCTAATTTGTGTAGATTCTTATAGCAATGTGAGGACACGAACCTAGTTCTTAATTGGTAAAAATGCCATTTTATGGTAATTATGGGATTGTTCTCAGGCATCAGATCTCTAGTAAGGGTATGGATCTTGACAAAGAAAAGATTGAAGTCATGGTAAGCTTGGTACCGCTAACTACAGTCCAGGATATTTGTAATTTCTTGGGTCATGTCGGGTTTTATCGACGGTTCATTAAGGACTTCTCAAAAATTGCTAGGCCATTGACATGCCTCTTGTGTAAGGATGTCAGTTTTAAATTTTATGAGGAATGTCATAAAGCTTTCTTTCAGCTCAAAGAAGCTTTGGTTAGTGCACCCATAGTTCAAGCACCGGATTGAGATTTTCTTTTTAAGATTTGTGCAATGTTAGTGACTATGCAGTTGGTGCGGTGTTGGGAAAAAGGAAAGATAATAAGCTTTATGTTATGTACTATGCTAGTAGAACTCTTGATGATGCTCAAGTCAAGTATGCTACAACAAAGAAGGATTTTCTAGTTGTCATCTTTGCTTTTGAAAATTTTTGGTCTTAGCTTGTCGGTTCAAAGGTGGTTGTGCACATGGACCATGCAGCCTTGAGGTACTTGATTAAAAAGAAAGATGCTAAACTAAGGTTGTTGAGATGGATCTTGTTGTTACAAGAGTTCGATGTCGAGATTATTGATAAAAAGGGTATAGAGAATGGAGTTGTCGATTATCTCTCGAGACTTCGCATTGATGAGGATATACCAATTGACGATTCTCTATGAGAAGAGCATTTTTATTTCATTCAAGCAGTTCATGCGAGCAATTTTATTATGAAGGAGATAACCACTACGAACATTTTAAAAGAAGATGGCCCTTGGTATACAGATTTTGTGAACTACCTCTCTTGTGGAGCGAAACCGATTGATCTTGAGGGGTATGATAGGAAGAAATTCTTTAAAGAGGTGGTTCGATACTATTGGGATGAGCCTTATTTGTATAGGCAAGGTAAAGATCGACTATTCCGATGTTGCATCATGGAAGAAGAAATTCAAGGAGTCCTTTTTTATTGCGATTGTTCTAATTATGGAGGACATCTTACTACATTTAAGACTGTCATAAGGCTTTTACAAGCCAGGTTTTGGTGGCCAACAATATTCAAGGACGCTCAAGAGTTCATCTCTAACTGTGACGACTATTAACGTCAAGGAAACTTTGAAAAAAGACTAGAGATTCCTCAGAATTTCATATTAGAGGTGGAAGTTTTTGACGTTTTGGGTATAGACTTCATGGGACCTTTTCATTCTTATGATAATCTCTACATCTTAGTAGTTGTCGATTATGTGTCCAAATGGGTAGAGGCTATTACTAGCCCTACTAATGATGCCAAAGTGGAGGTTAAGCTGTTTAAGACCATCATATTTCTAAGGTTTGGTGTTCCAAGAGTGGTGATAAGCGATGGAGGTAGTCATTTTATCAACAAAGTTTTTGAGAATCTCTTGAAGAAATATGGTGTTAAGAACAAGGTGGCCACCCCTTATCACCCAGAAATTACAGGACAAGTAGAGGTTTCTAATCGCCAAATTAAGGAGATCTTGAGAAAGACTGCATAAAAGGCTTCCAAGGATTGGTCTTGGAAGTTGGATGAGGCTTTGCAGGCTTACCAGACAGCATTTAAAACGTCATTGGGAACAACACCTTTCAACATGTTGTATGGGAAAGCTTTTCATCTTCTAGTGGAACTTGAGTACAAAGCACTTTAGGCTACCAAGTTTTTGAATTTTGATCTCGCCGCATTCAAGAGATGGTTGATACAGTTAAAAAAACTAAGTGAAATTCGTCATGATGCATAAGAGAGCTCCAAAATCTATAAGGAGAAAGCTAAGGCTTTTCATGAAAAGAAGACAATTAGGAGAAGGTTCAAAGAAGGTGACAAGGTGTTGTTGTTCAATTCTCGGTTGAAGCTCTTTCCAAAGAAGCTGGAATCTCGATGGTCCGGACCCTTTGAATTGAAAGGAGTTCAACCTTGTGGAGACATTGTACTTCAACATACTTTAAGAGAAGAATTCACAATAAACGTCCAACGAATCAGGGCTTGCTTAGCCGATTCTCAGAACGTGATTACAAAGAAGATTCGGGTTTCTGATCCTTAAACCACATAAAAAGCGGGGGATAATGTCAAGATTGAGATGTAAAATAAGCGCACTTGGGAGGCAATCCCATGGTATCTTTATACATAGCTTTTATTTTCTTCGTTTTGTTTCTTTTTGTGTGTGTTTTATGATTGTTTTGGTCCAGGTGAAAAGGGAGTTGAACAAGAATTGAAAATATGGAGTTTGGGTCAAAAAATGTAGGATTTTGGTTCAGGAAGTTGAGGATCTGGTTGAGGTTCGGCTGGGAAAATCGCAGGACAGAAAAGTGATCGAAGAGCAGGTCAATGGTGCAGTTGGTCAATGGTACCACGCAAGAGGATCAACCCAAAGGTCGATGAAATCGACCCAATTTTGTGTACTGCAGGAAGATTCGGGAAATCAAATGCTCAACCATAAGGTCGAGAGAATTAATCTAACAAAACGTACCAAGGTCAATACAAGAAATAGATTACTCGACCTTAAGATCTACGATTCTTGATCTGATGGTACTTCCCACAAGTCGACGCTGGACTTTATTTGCTCGACCCTCTATTCGATGAAATCGACCTGCCCTCACGTCACGTGGGTCGATGCTGGAAAAGATATACTCGACCTTGTGGTCGATGAAACCAGCCTAATGCCACGCCCATGAACCCAATTCTAGAACTGATTTACTCGACCTTGTGGTCGACGAAATTGAGCCGACCTCCCATCCCATGGGTTGATGCTGGAATAGATATACTCGACCTTGTGGTCGTTGAAACCAACCCGACGCCATGTCCCATGAACCCAATGTTGGAACTGATTTACTAGACCTTGTGGTCGACAAAACCAACCCGACCTCACATCCCCAAGAGAACAAATTTACTCAACCTTGTGGTTGATGAATCCGACCCGACGTGATGACCAATGCGGCGATGCAGAAACTCAAACCCTTGAACTAGAGCTTAATCTGGTTAGGTCAACTATCCAGTCCATTTTCTCTTCGCTCACTCCTAACAACGATTTCATACCCTCTTTTTCACCATTTTCTCTCAAAATTTTCTTCTTTTCATCTTTTCCACTTGCTTTCTTGTGAACTTTCTACAAATTTCTCCGCACTTCCATCATCCTTTACAAGTCCAAGGTCTAAAAATTTCTACATTTTCCTCCATCAATGCTCAAGGTTAAATTTTTTCCAACATTGTATTCTTGATGATTTGAACTTGTATATGAGTTTTTTAGCTTAGGGTTACTAGATATTGGTTGGGTCACTTGTTTGGAACTTAAATTCACAAGTTACAAGGTCAAATTTTAAATTTATGAAGATCTAGAATTTTTGGTGTGCATAGTAACAAAAATCAATATTTATTTTGGAGGAAATGATTGAAATTTGTCTCTTTCACTTCCTTTGGATGTCTTTAGAAAGGATTTGTTGTAGTTCAAAGCTAGATATTAACATTTCTTGCCAATTTTGAAATTTTCCATCTAGGA
The DNA here is from genome assembly GCA_900406435.1 of Lepidium aucheri. NCBI lineage: Eukaryota > Viridiplantae > Streptophyta > Magnoliopsida > Brassicales > Brassicaceae > Lepidium > Lepidium aucheri. The sequence goes on along the minus strand of OVBA01002638.1, from coordinate 9,154 downwards.
TCAATAAGAAATGTTGACTTTTTGTTGACTATTTCTTTCTTAAGAATTTCTAGCTAATGCTTCTGGATTAATTCTTCTAATGATGCTTTGATGTGGGAAATTATGTTGATGATTTCCAAGAGTCTTAATTGATTATACTTTAATTGATTTGGCAACATAAAACAATTTTCCTTCAAGTGTTCTTTGTTTTACCATTGCTCTTTGATTATTTTTAGGGACAATGCCACCAAAAACTCGGAATCACTCCACTAAAGCTTCTTACTCTTCCAAGAGCAAGTAAAAGATGTCGGAGGAGACTTGTAAAAAGGTGCAAAAAGTGTCCAAAGACCAAGGACTCAAGAGCTAACAAAAAGCAACATGTGACAAATGAAGCTTCGGGGTCTTTGAGACTACAAGTTGCACAACAAGAAGTGGAATCTCCAGAACGTGAGGGAGTCCTCTTTACTCAAAAGGAAACATATGATTATGGACATCAAGTCAGGATTGCACAACTATCTACCCATTCCTCTTTGACAAAACACTCACAAATATGGGGATAAAGGATGATGTATATGTCTTGATTAAGAATATGAGCTTAGAGAAGTTTGCATCAATACAAAGCTATACTTTCCCCGATCTCTCTTGTGAGTTCTTTTCCACTGTAGAATTGATTTATGATAATCTGAAGAAGCCAACTTCGGATGAGGGACATTTGAGTTATAAGTTGCATGGAGAAGTTCACCGCATTTATAATGTATGCTCGAGTTTGTATGCATTCGTATTTAGCATATATTTTTGGATTTTTGGGAAGATTATAGTAATCCAGGTTTAGACCATTGCAAAATAGCCAAAATGGTCATGAGGTACCTGTAGAGAACAAAGGAATATATCCTCACATATCTAATATCAAATAAGTTAGAGATCATTGGATATTCTAATTATGATTTTGTTGGATGTTAAGATAGTAGAAAGTCTACTGCAGGTCATGTTAATTTGTTGACTGGTGGAGCAGTTGCTTGGTGTATGTGAAATAATCACTCGTAGCTTCCTCCACATGGTGGCAGAATTTGTAGCAATTTTTATTGTATCCAATAAGGAACTTTGGCTCAGGAATTTTGTCACTAGGGTGCGAATTGTTGAGGTAATTAAAATACCACTCAAGTTATATTGAGACAATAAATCAGCTGTTTTGTACTCTAACAAAAGCAAGAGCGTGACAAAATCCAAGTTTATCGAGATTAATTTTCTCGTTGTTCAGGAGAGGGTACAAAGTGGAGAAATTTCTATAGAACACTAAGGGACAAACTCCATGATAGTAGAATCTCTTACGAAAGATGTTCCACGAAAGGTCTTTCATGAGCATACTGCTCCAATGGGTGTTTTACTGTTTGAGGATCATTTGGTTTAGTGGGAGTTTTTCATTTGGTTTTGGGCTTTATGTTTTAGTTGGAGTAGTAGTAGTTGTTAATTTCTCTCTCTTTGGATTTTTTAGCTTAAGTGATAATCCTATAGTATTGCAATTACATTTGTTTGAATTTGTTGAAATTAGTTATAGGTTCCTCGTAGATTCGAACCTCAAGTGATTGCAGTTACTTTTGTTTGAATTTGTTGAAATTAGTTGCTTACATCACTAAGCTGAACGAGGAGCTCAACAACAAGGCCTCCATAAAATACAACGCCTATTAAAGGCAATAAGGAGATAGACAACATAGCCTCCACAAAATAAGATCACCATTGAAGACAATGCCACGCTCAAAATATGCATTATTGAAACCAGACAATAAGGGAGACTTTCAGTAATATGATAATGAACACACGAGGCCAAATCTTTGTTGCTCCCCAACAGGTAAATGCCTCGCAGAACTTCCCAACTATCATCTTCCATCGCAACCTCAACATCATCCTCAACAAGGCCAATTGGTGAGTTCCATAAATAAGCCCCATTTAGTCTGCAAACACGAGCTCTTTCTTAACCTTCCTCCTCCTATTTCTCCTCCTCTGGCCCACAAAAAAGTGTAATGATTATGCGTGATTAAAGACGATGCACACCACGTTGAAGCTTGGATGGAGCCAAAAAATATGTTAGAAGAATAAGCATAGTAAAAGGTTCAACTTGCCCACCAAAAATTTGAGCAGTCAAACACAAGCCCAACACGGTAAGGTTAAATTTGAGAAGACTGACAATTGAAGGCACAACGATCTCACAATTGTGAGAACAATGAGTGTTATAAGACTCATAATTTGATACAAGAAACACAAATAATAAATAACTTCATTCAAAAATGAAGACATATTGTTATAATAAAAAACTTTTTGTCTATAAAAAATGCAAAGAATGAAAGAAGTCTAAGTTAAGAAGGTAAAAACTCCAAAGGGTTCGAAGGACAGTAATATTCCTTCTTGAAACAACACAAGAGAGAGATTTTAAGAAATATGACAAAAAAAACAAGCATGCAGCTTCATTTCTCCCGAACTGGTTAAAGCCTAGGGAACTCCTCAAATCTCAGCTTCCATTGGAACCTCAACATTATCCACAAGGGCAATTAGAGAAACTCCATAAATAAGCCTAATTTAATCTGCGAACATGAGCTCAAAGAATATAGGTCTCCTTCCTCCTCCGCCCACAGAAAGCATAATTATTGTGATGAAGTAGCGACGATAGACGCCATGTGGAAACTTTGATGGGGCCGAAAGGCTACGTTAGAAGAACAAGCATACTAAATGTTTTGACTTGCCCACCTATGATTAGAGCAGTCCCAGCAAGGCTAAAAAACGAGGTGGCCAAATGAACCACCACGACAAGACTCAAAAATTTAGACAGCTCAAATGACCACCAAGGCCTTTATGGTCTGCTCATCAAACAATCTCATCTAATCAGAACGCTCGACAACAGAGTCGAGTCTCCATAAATCTCCTAAATATTTTCATCCAAGCCAAACAACATGCTTGGAAGAAGAGCCTCCAAAAATAATGATGCCCATTGAAGGCAGTAACGAGCTAGACAACACAAAAAGTGTATTGATTATGTGGGAGTTGCAACAATACACGCCACGAGGAAGCTTTTGATGGGACCACAAGGATACATTACAAAAATAAGCATAATAAACCTTCAAGTGGCCCACCAAAGATTGTAGTAGTCAAATAAATCTAATAAACAATCTCATCCAAGCAGAACAATGATCTCGACAACGGATCCTCCATAAAAACGATACTTATTGAAGGCAAAAACATGTCTTATCACACTAATCACCTAATACAATTAACTCATATAATAAATAACTTTACCCAAAAAGGAATGCGTATTGTTAACATAAAAAATAAAAATGAAGGAAAAGGCCCCTAGGTTCAGAAAGTAAAGATTGACAAGCTAGGTCCAAACAAACGGATAAACAGAAAAAACCGCAAAGAAGAAAAGAAGTCTGAAAACTCCAGCATCGCATCCAGCACTCAACTATTTACTGCGACTACTAGTTCTCCAAGGGAAATAAAAGAACGTATTGAAATATGATAAGAGGGGGATCTTAACAAATATGGCAAATACACGAGTATGCAGTTTTGTTGCTCACAAACTGGATGACGCTTCGCGGAACTCCCCAAGTCCCAACTTCTATCAGAACCTCAACATCATTCCCAACAAGGCTAATTGGACGAGTTCCATAAATAAGCGTCCTTTAGTCCGTAAACACAAGATCAAAGAATAAAAATTATTCTACTCCTCCATCCATAAAAAATGTAACAATTATGTGGGAGTAGCGACGATAGACGTCACATGGAAGTTTGGATGAAGCCAAAAGACTATGTTATAAGAACAAACATACTAAAAGTAATGACTTGTCCACCTAAGGGTGGAGTAGTCAAACAAATACCGACCACAGGATGATTCCAAATATTAGGCAGCCCAATAAGTCTTATGGCGTGCTCGCCAAACAGTATCATCTGACCTGAATGACAAGCTCGACAACAAAGTCTCCAAAAATCTCTCAAACAATCTCATCTAACATGAACGACGAATTCTACAACATAGCTTCTATAAAATATGACACCCATTAGAGGTAATAACGAATTAGATAGTAGAGCCTCCATAAAATAACATCATCATTAAGAAAATTACATGCTCAAAATAGAGTATCGATATTCGAAAGTCCCCATTGAAGGCACAACAAGCTCACGGTAGTGGAAACAGTGTGTGTTATCAAACTGATCATCTGATACAAAAAAGCTCATATTAATAGATAACTTCACTCAAAAACGAATGCATATTATTAGAATAAGAAAGCAAAAAGAGGGAAAAGACCCATAAGTTCAAACAAACAGATATATACAAAAATAATGCAAAAAAAAGAATAGAAGTTTGAACTAAGGAGGTAAAAACTCCAAGGACAATAAAATGCCTTATTGAAACAGAACAAGAGAGAGACTTTATGAGATTTGATGAACACACGAGACTGTAGCTTCATTGCTCCGGACGGGTTAATGCTTAAGACAACTCCCTAAGTTTTGACTTCCATCAGAACACAACATCATCCAAAAAGGCCAATTGGCGAGCTCTATTAATAAACCTTCTTTAGTATGTAAACACAAAATCAGTAATGGAGCTCCTTCACCTCCACAACTAAATTGTTTTATAAAAAACGATATACAAAATATTATTTTATTTTATTTTATTTTATATAGAATTTCTATTTTTAGTAAATGTCAAGCTAATTTTTTTATATTCCCTTTATCTTTAATTCATTTTTCTCCTCCTCCGTCCTTCCTTTACTTTTCTTACTCCTCCAGCTCCTCCCTCAGGAAGGTGTCGTCATTAAAATGTTAAAAATTTTATGTTATAATTTCAGTTATAATGAAGCCATAACATGTCAAAACTGAAACATCTAAATTTAGTAAAACGGAGGTCTCTTACGAAGACAACCTTAAAATTGTAGTTTATTACATGTATTGTCATTACTTTTCAGTTTTGTTGTATAAAATAGTGTAAGGGTATATTTGTCATTTTGTTTTCTGTAAATAATTTATATTTTGTTGATACTAAATTTAGAAAAGAAGAAAAGAAAGTGAAAAAAAATCCTCTCACGTTCTGTTGGTTTTTTGTTTTCAACCCCACGTTCTAACCTTTTTTAATCCACTATCAAGTTAATTATATTTTCTGTAATTTTTATATTTTGGAATCCAATGCCATGTTCTTCTCCCAACATGAAAGAACAAAATCGCAGGCCAATTATAGCAACAAACACATATCATATCCTTATGCCATAAACAATACAGATGCTCGTAATTGTGATAACAAACCGAAGTAAACTTCTTACAAACAATGTCTGGTAATGTTTCTGATTTAATTCAGTTCTCTGTTTCTTCTTTAAATTCCCAAATCTTAGTACTTCTGCAAATTCCATTGCTTGCAATTCCTCCAACTATGTAAAATATTTTCTTCTCATGATCACTTACTAATCTAGCAAATGTGATTTCATTATTGGCCGGAAAAACTCCAATCTCTGGTTCATGCTGTCCATTTTCTATTGTTGAGATCGATACTTACAATTAAGAAAGGCTCAGATCTGACAAAGTATAGAGACCCATTGTAAAAGACTCCATCTTGAGTAAACCCACGAGGTAGGATTTGATCAACGTCACTGAATTTTCTCCATGAGTGGTTACAGGAATCGTAGATGCAAACGGATCTCGAAGAAGCAGAAGTAAAAGAAGAACAGAGAGTGAAGATTTTGTAGCTATCAGAGAAAGCTACAGGGAGAGAAGCTCAAAAGGAAAGGGTAAAACGGGAATTTAACAGATTTTGAAGATCTGGTTAAAGGATTGAAGATTGAGAGAGAAGAAACAGAGGAAGAAGAGATTGAGAAACAGAGGAGACCATTGGAAGAAGAAAGCAGAGAAGAGGTGCAAAATTTCAAAGCTTACTCTTGAGTCAATCATTTTCTAATCAATTAAATTTATCGGTATTGGTATCATGATATCAATGTCTATGATGGATGATTCTAGGATTTGAATGTATTGTTTGGCTGTAATTGCAGAAGTGCTTAGGGAGAGTAAGAGAGAGATGACACAAGCTACAAGAGGTATTTTCTTATCCATAAAAATGGCTTAAGATTCCTTAATCTAGAAAAATTTAAATCATTGATTCTGATGCCTTGGTTGAAAACCTACACACTTTCATGACACAAACTAAATCTTGGGTCAAGTTTGAATTGCTATATGTACATAAAGTCTTCTATGTGTGTTGTTTCTCTTTGTTGCTTTACGAATTGAAAAGGAAATCGCATCTCTGCAATCAGAAGTAATAAGAGTGTGCTAATCTAGTGATGTTTTCATTACTATCTTTTCGTAGGGAACAAACTTAACAAAGTTCTCTTTCATGTTCAATAGGAGAAAAAGCTTTTTCTCGAGATTAAAAAAAACTGCTAAAACAGGGAATGAGGTATTTCAAGCATTTGTTATTGGTACCGTGTTTGTCCTGTACTATTATCCAGTTGATGTGTTGTTCTACATCTTTTCCTTATTTTAATGCAGGGAGCGACTAAGACTCTTGCTCGGCAGTTAATCCGGCTAAGACAACAAATAGTCAAAGTACAAGGCACTCGAGCTCAAATGCTGAGGCATAGCTACTCATACACAGGTATGTTGATAGATTGCTGTTATAAACCAAGAAGTCATTATATTGATTTAAATTTCAGAGACCGTAAAGTTGAGTAGGAAACGTTCACTTTGGTGTTTAGGCTATGCATGCACATACTTCAGTTGCTGCTGGAATGCAAGGTGCCACTAAGGCAATGACAGCTATGAGCATGATCAGATTTTTATGTAACACATGTCAGATATGCTTAAGTTTATTGGATTCATCATATTCAGTTTCTGAGGGTCTTCTACTATGAAACACTATACCTTTACCTTAACATTTAAATATGACCTTTTGCAGATCTCATTGAGACGAGATGCATTAGATGCAAAGAAGACTGATTACTATGAATCTCTATACAAAGACAGCCAGACGCAATTTGATACATAATTTACTTCTATTCTATTGCTTTCTACTGGTTTCTACTCCTTGATTTATGTAACAAAATTTTGTTATTGACTGTGCCATGTACATTTGTGCTTGTAGGTATGTTCAGGCTGGGAGATTGATGAATAACTATGCACATATATTTGATCTTCTCACCCGTCTGAGACAGTCAACTGGCATCTACAGTTTTGTGGTTCAACTTAACAGCCAATGCACTCTTTTGGATTATATAGATACGTAGGTATGTGATGTAATGTCTCTGCAACTTTTTTTAGGCTGTTGATCATCCATAAAACATGACTGTGTGGAAAATGAATCAATAATATGTTAGTTAAAAGACTTATGATATTTACAACAATTGCTATTTCGGTCAATTTATTTTTTTCTTTATCGTTTATGAGTCCACTTTGTGATTACCATTTTCGACGATGAATTACGATCAATTTTAAGGTGAGAGTTCGAGTAGTGGATATGTTTCGTGGTCAGAAGAAAAATATGTGATTCAAACTCAGTATTCAAAAAACCAAGTTTAGGTGTGGGCTAAAATTCACAATATGAACTGATTTTAGTTTTTGTTATTTTGGAAGTCATATTTTGTATACTATCTAATAGACAAATAGTTAAACAAATATACAAAGGTAGGCTTACAATAAATTAAGAGTATATAGAGGCATAAGATAAAAATGTTTTTTGTCAGTTGTTTTTTTATGTTTCAACATCAAAGTTACAAACATGTTCCCCTCTAAATTTCTTTAATTGATGTACGTATTTTATTTATTTTTTTCAACTAAATTTAAAACAAACATATCTTTTCTAAATGTTACTAATTATTTTCTAAAATTAATAACTTTGTCACCTGAGTTTAAATTAGGTATTAAAAATAGAAAATTTTTGATAAATGCTCTTTTTAGTGTACCCTTTTTCAAAAATGTCCCTTGACATTTATCTTTTCAAAAATGCCTCTCATTAATATAAAAATGACTAAAATACCCTCAATAGAATCCTTACAAATTTTTTCTGCCAAAAAAAAAAAATTTCCCGCCCAGATTTTTTTTTATGGAATTTCGAAAAAAAAAGTTTACGGGAAAAAAAACATTCTCGCCAAAACAATAATTTTTCCGCCAAAATTTTTTTATAAGTACGCTTATAAATCTTTACAAAATTTTTATAAACACCTTATAAAATTTTATNTTTTTTATAAATACCTTATAAATTTTTTAAGCTCTCTTATAAAACCTTATAAATTATATAAGCTCTATTATAAAACCTTATAGATTTTATAAGGTCTCTTATAAAGCCTTATAAATTTTTATAAGCTCTCTTATAAATTTTTGTAAATACTTTTTTAAATTTTATAAGCACTTTATAAATTTTTTATAAACACCTTATAAATTTTATAAGTTATCTTATAAAACCTTATAAATTATATAAGCTCTAACATAAAACTTTATAAATTTTATAAGGTCTCTTATAAAACCTTATAAATTTTATAAGCTCTCTTATAAATCTTTATAAATTTTATAAACTCTCTTATAAAAATATTTTATAAACTCCCCTAGAAATTTTTTTGGCGGAAATTTTGTTTCGTAGAGCGGAAAATATTTGGTGGGAAAATTTTTTTTTGGCGGGAAAAAACAAATTTTGGCGGGAAAAAAGTTTTTTGGGCGGGAAAATTTTTTTTGGCTGGAAAAAAATTTGTAAAAATATATATAAATAATAATATAAGGGTATTTTGGTCATTTTTCCATAATGAGGGGCATTTTTTAAAAATATCCAAAAATGAGGGTAGTGATGAAAATGTCGTCCTTTGAGGGGCATTTTTGCAATTCTCCCTTAAAAATATATTACCAAATTTTAAATTTTCATAATATTATCCATATATTTGATAGTATTATATGATGGTCCAAATATGAGACCAACCATATATACGTATCTACAAACTGAAATAGTCAACAATATAAAAATTTTATTACATAATATCATTGAATCTAAATAATCCCACATTAAAAGCATGGGTAGCATCCTAATTAGATTTTAAAGCTGAAAATTTTATTAATTACTAGTTGATGGTTATTGTTACGAAATAACGTATAACAAAAATATTGCGACATTATTAATATGTTAAAAATAAAAACTCATGTTAGGAAAATTTTTGAGTAT
>OVBA01002637.1:0-32923 GCA_900406435.1 Lepidium aucheri | reverse complement strand
TTACAAGTATTCACTGAGTATTGGTTCAACTAATCCATCTACTTTCCACTACCCCTCAATGATTTGATTCCATAAACTAAAAATCTTGTTATCAGTATGAAAAGAAAAGAATGGTAAATGTCTAAGTGACAAAGTTAAGGAAAAAGAAGGGCAGAAAGTGTACAAAATCTAGTAAAAGTTCTTGGGAAGTGAATAAGAAAAATGTTTTTGGTGCAGAAAATTGAAGTTAGACAAAGAAGGTCTTTTGAATTAAGAAAAATCTAGAACCAGCGTGTAATGGGAAAATCCAAAGCCGCTAGAAGAATTCAGAAACCCCACTCCATAAACTATAACGGGAAAAACTTAAGATGATGATTCTATGACAGAAAGGAAAAACGCCTTATAGGTTATTGGTTAGGCTATGGTCATTTTCTGGGTTAGATTGGCTAAGTTGAGACTGATTCTGGGTGTATTGGGCATATAAAGTCATGGTTTTGTATGCGCCTATTTGTTCTCACCTTTAGTATTATGTTAAAGCTTAGTCCATTCATGAGTAATCCCTTGTGCATATTGTTCGAGTTGTAACTAAAAGAGATCATTCTAATCTCTTAGACCTGACCCTTAGCCAAACAAACTCTTTAGTGATGCTTAGAAATAATTCACGGTTCTGATCTTAATGAATGCTAAAAGGATGGCGAAATTGAATGCTTGATTAGGTTGGGGCTTAGTTCAGACGGATTTGTGATTGTCACGGCTAAAGCCTTAAAAAAGGAAGTTTGAATTTCATCTTAGAACTGACAATTAGGACACTAATTCTGAAATTCGAATCAGCATGTTTCCGGCTTTGAGTTCCCACTTTGCATCCTCTTTTCCTTCTTAAGTTGTTGCATATGCTTGAGGTCAAACAAAATCTAAGTTAGGGAGAGTTGATATGTATGTATTTTAACTTGTTTTAGGTGCCCATTTTAGTTCATTTTGCTTACATTTTTGTACTATTTGTTTCACCTTCAAGTCATTTTCAATTTGTTTGCATAGCATACATTTTGATTTAAGGCTGTTTTCAGAAAGTTTGGACTAGAGATGGAAATGACCAATAGGACTTGAAGGAAATGCATCTTGGAGACAGAGAGGAACACAAGACTCTAACTACATGCAGCAGTCATGGCGACTCGGACAGCGACTCGGATGGCGACTCAGATGGTGAGTCAAGGCGTACACGAGTTGGCTCCTGGGTAATACATCGTTTCCACCTGATGATGTTGATTGAGTCACTTCATGGCCCAACAAGAAGCCATTGTTCAAGTCACGGTATACCCAACACGGTGTGATAGATCAGATTGAGTCAAGGAGTCACCGCAAATGATGGGCTAACTCAATTCTACTTTTGATAGCCCAATTGCTCAACTCGACCTGTGAAGTTGGGTCAACTATACTGCTAAGTTTTTAGTTCGAAATAGTTTTTAGGTTTAACGGGGGAGAATATAAATACCCTTTTTGTATCACAAAAACGTAGATCTAAGTTTTTACTGTTATTTTTCAAGAAACCTTATGAGCTTTTCATTGTTGTAATTTCAGAACAAAAATTCTACTTTAATTTAATGTAATTTCAGTTTTTTCATTAAAGTCTGCTTTCTCAATTTATTGATCATGACATTCACTTTGATTTTTGCTTTAGTTGTTTCATCCACGGCTTCTAAGTTGATTAGTTATGGTTTTTTGAGGGAATGGATTAGATTAGTGTGGATCTTTGGTTTCTAAGTCGCTTAAGAGTAGATTAGCTTAGATCTCTTCTCTTTTGGTATTATTAATGTTTATTTCTTTTTTTGATCAACTGAAATTTGTTCTTAGACATTTTAGTACTCGAAAAGGGTGATGAATTGTTCGATTTAACTGTTTCAGAAATTTACATTCTTAGCTCAAGAGATTGAATGTTTAAGGTTTTTGTTAGACTCGATTTAGTTGTTGCTTCACGCCAATTAGGTTGTTAAATGCTTATGATGATAACGTTCATTGATAGCTTTTCTGAGATTGTTTGCCACGATAGTGGATTCAATAGTCATGAACTAATTGCCTAGATCTCTCTCTTTCATTTTTGTTAAGCGATTTAGTAGATTTAAGTGAAACTCTTGTTCATGACCACCCCTCAAGAAATCCCTCTTTCTCATCCACTGCTTAGTTCTTTGCACTACTTGATTTCCTGTTTTCACTACACTTTATTCCATCACTTTAATTTTCATGCATTTTTCCGTTACTTTGGTTTCACTGCACTTTTTTCCGTGACTTTGTTTTTACTGCACTTTGTTCTGTTACTTTTCAATTTCCTAACTAGATTCATATTTTGCTTATTTGATTTTTATTTCCGTTTCCTATTGTTCAGATTGCTCATTTAGGTTGATAAATAACAAACTATTGAATCAATTTGGCTTGAATTAAAGTAGTCTATCATATTTTGATTGCTAGTTACACTCCCACTTGGAGTGGCACCTATTACACTACATCAACGTCTTAGTATAATAGGATTTGACAAATAGGATAAAATCCTTCTATCATTGATCGCTTTTCCAAAATGCTGCATTTATTCCTTGTACGCTGATACTATGAGTTTTAACCCTATATCCTACTGCAAGTGCACAGCAAACAAAATAGAATTTAGGGATCGAATCCACGAAGACCAATCTATCACACTAACAATTGTATTATCTAACTAGAGCTAAGACGATAAATATTTTGATAGGAATCAATTGTAACTAAGTAACTGGATGTAAAACAATAACTAAAGGCACCAAGCTTAGGGAATTCATAAGGAAATCAAGGAGCTAGAAGAAGGAATCTATTCAGGTTAGGTTCAGTTCCATTCTCGACTAAGATATAACGATTGACTAACCTACTCTCGCAGCGTTAACCACTATGCTCGGATCCTAGAGGTCATAACTCTCGTTGGTTCTATAAATCTAACCACGCAGTATTAATAGTTCCGATATGTCCACATCCGACCTAGCATCAACTCTTGTTGGTAGTGAAGGTATTGCTTACCTAGAAAGGGTTCTAGTTCTTATTAAGCTTTTGGAATAATAAGTAACCTAAGATCGTAGATTAGTTAGCTACTCCAACCTAAGCATTAATAATGTTTCTAGGTTGAGAATCCATATTAAAACCCTATTTGTTCCTCACCCTTATGTCCCTTAAGATCATTTGCATACCCTAAACTCGACTATAAACTACTCAGACATGGAAATAAAGAAAAGCAAGCAATTGTAAAGGAATTCATTGAAAACTGAAAATAGATAAAATAGAGGTTTAGTGATTCTTCTTCAATGGTGTAGAGATCCAAAATCTTCTCCTCTAGGTTACAACAAACGTTTGTAACTTTTCTGATGTGTAAAACTTAACTAAAAACGTGTTTTAAACCTAATATATAGAGTAAACCGAACTGGTACAAAAATAAGGAAATCTGGTTTTTGCTTTGCAGGGTATTTGATCGATCGATCCTTGGATTGCTCGATCGATCAATTCTTCTTCATTCAATCGTGAAGCTTCCAAGTCGTGCAAAGGATCATGCGTAACTTCTTCTTCAATAGCCCGATCGATCTCAGAGTGATTGGTCATGCAGTTGATCGTGCGCTCAATATAGATGGATGGAGGTCGATCACGTCAAACATGAGAACTCGATCAACAGATCGAGTGTAGTCTTCTCTCTTAAAGGTGTGCTTGATCGATCCTGGTGTCGATCGATCGATCGTTCATCTCATGGTAGAAAAATCCAGAGTTAAGCTCCAATCCTGCTCAGCATGTAGAAACCAAAGTATCCTAGCATTTTGTACCTGAAAGGACTCTAAAAACACAACAAAGACTAAAGAAAACATATGAATTTGTAAGCTATAAGTTAGTATAAACGAGGTATATCAATTCCCCCAGACTTGGCTTTTTGCTTGTCCTCAAGCAAATACACCAAAATCTAAAAGAAAGATACATTCTCAAGAACTCATTCTTCATAGGAATTTAACACCTCAAAACCTAAGCAAAGAAAACTCGATTCATTCGTCGAGAGAGAGACCACCTTATACTTCCCCCAGACTTAACAAATATTCCATCCTAACTCCAAAATCAGACCCAAAAGTTCTAGATCATGATACCAACTTCTTATGAATCTAAGTGTGGTCTTATCCAGAGAATATCGATCAAAAGACACATGGACACATTCTCAATCCTAAGTACCATCCATATTGTGGTTCCTTTCCCCTTATTCCTTTCTTTTCCAACCAATTTCTCCCTACTTTTCTAGGGTATCATTGTATTTTTTATCGGTTGGTTTCCTCTGTGTTTTCAAAGGTGTGAAATACGAGTAGCTTCATTGGAGTTTCTCTCAGTAAGCAGGTCAGTAAGATGAAAAGGATTACGTCATTGGACATATCCTCAGAATCTTCCAGTTCACCTTAAAAACGAGCAGCATCATTGAGAAACATGTACCCTAGGCTTACTTCGATTGTTGAAACTAAAGTGCGCAAAACATTGAGAAAAGGAAACCAAACTCTGTGATAAGTTCTCAAAACTGAGGCTGATAATCCGATCTAATGTATACCAACTCTCTAGACAAGAAAATTAAATCAGGTTAAGACTGAAGTTGATACCAGATTTTCAAAACGGTCAAGAGGAAGTGATGAAAAGACGAAAAGCTGATGAATTTTGAGTTTTCGAATAGTCAACAATGCTCATCAGAAATCAAACAAATGGTAGCTTAAGCCCTTATAAAAAGTACCATTCCTCAGAAATCATAGTTCCTAAACCAACAAAAGCTTATCTAAAACAAATTTTGACTCAAAAACAAAACAAAACAAAAGAAAGAAACTTCATTAGCTAAAAAACGGTTCTCCCCCAGACTTACTTCGCACCGTCCCGGTGTGAAGATTTTAGTGAGATGAAGAATGAAAGTAACCAAAAGAAGTAATCAAAAATTGCTTCGGAATTCAGAAAATGTTCCTAGGAGTATGGATCTATCTGGCCATCACTAATCGATCAGTCCCTAGTGATCGATAGATGGAACGATCAAAGAAAGGTCGACGAATCGTGCGCAAACAGACAAGAGGCATTGATCAATCGGGCAGCAGGTCTCGTTTGATCGATGGATCGTGCGCAAACATGCCAAAGGTGCCGATCGATCGACCAGCAAGTCTTGGTTGATCAGCGGATCGCGCGCTCTTTCTCATCCTTTGTGGTACGATCGATCTCTATGTGGATCGATCAGGCAGTGCTTCCGAATCGCATTTCCAGAAAACAAAAGAAAATATGGACTCAAAACAAACAAAAAATGAATCAAAAACAAACCTATTAGTGGGCTGACTCCCACTCAGCGCTTGTTTAGAGTCAATAGCTTGACTAAGAGAGGTGCTATGGAGAAGTTATATCAGTCAAAGAGATGAGATCTTCATTGACTTTGTCGAGAGCACCAAAATATTGTTTAAGGCGCTGTACATTAACCATAAATTCTTCTCCCTTTTCGTTGAGCAACACCACAGCTCCATGTGGTCTTACTTTCTTGATGGTAAAAGGACCAGACCACCGTGCCCTAAGCTTACCAGGAAAGAGTTTCAAACGAGAGTTAAACAAAAGAACATTATCATTGGGAGCAAAACTTCAGTTAATGATTCGTTTATCATGTGCAATTCTTTGTAAATCCTCGAGTTGTCATAAGCCAAATGTCTGATCTCTTCAAGTTCATGTATCTGCAGTGACCGTCTTTTCGAGATAGACTTGATGTCATAGTTGAGATGATTTATAGCCCAATTAGCTTTGTATTCAAGCTCTACCGGAAAGTGACAGGACTTACCATACAGCAGATGGAACGGAGTTGTCCCTAATGGTGTCTTGAAAGAGGTTCTGTAAGCCCAAAGAGTATCATCCAACTTAGTCGACCAAACCTTCCCTGTTGCACAAACGGTTTTCTGAAGAATGCTCTTGATCTCACGATTAGAAACCTCAATCTGACCACTTGTTTGAGGATGGTATGGCGTGGCAAATTTTTGGTGAACTCCATACTTCTTCAGCAGATTGTTGAACGTTTGGTTAATGAAATGAGAACCACCATCACTAATCACAATCCTTGGAACACCAAATCTAGGAAATATTATATGCTTCAACATCTTCAGAACCACTTTGGCATCATTTGTTGGACTAGCTATTGCTTCAACCCACTTAGGTACATAATCCACAGCAACAACTATGTATTGGTTCCCAAAAGAGATAGGGAAAGGTCCCATGAAATCGATTCCCCAAACATCGAACACCTCAACTTCGAGAATGAAGTTCTGTGGCATCTCGTTTCTTTTACTTATGTTACCTTGTTGCTGACAAGGTCACACAATGAGACAAAAGAGTAAGTGTTACGAACCATCGTAGGCCACCAGAAACCTGATTGAATAACTTTTGCAACAGTCTTGAAAGTAGCAAAGTGACCAGCATATCAAGAACCATGACAATGAAACAATATACCGGGAATCTCGTTTTAAGAAACACATCTCCTGAAAATGCCATCAGAGCATTGTTTGTATAAGTATGGAGCATCCCACTAGTATCGTCGGACATCCCTAAGAAACTTCTTTTTCCTGTAACCATGAAACTTAGGAGGATTATTATCTGCAACAAGATAGTTGGCAAAATCAGCAAACATGAAGTGCCTGGAACACGAGGAGGATCAGTAGGCAAATGTCGAACATTATGGGCGGATTGTATACGATAAACTTGCTCTTCCCTTAAGCTGTCATCAAGAGGAACTGAATCGTCAATTCGTAGTCTAGAAAGGTGATCTGCGACTCCATTATCTACACCCCTCTTGTCCTTGATCTCAAGATCAAACTCTTGCAGCAACAACACCCAACGTAGCAGCCTAGGCTTAGCATCTTTCTTGGAAAGGAGATACTTAAGAGCAGCATGATCAGTGTGTACAATAACCTTAGAACCGACAAGATAGGATCTGAACTTCTCAAAGGCAAAAAAGATGGCTAGAAGATCTTTTTCTGTAGTTGCATACTTCCGTTGAGCATCATCAAGTGTCTTGCTAGCATAGTAGATAACATGCAACTTCTTATCTTTTCTTTGGCTCAAAACAGCTCCAACTGCATAGTCACTTGCATCACACATAATCTCAGAAGGTAATACCCAATCTGGTGGCTGAACTGTTGGTGCACTAACTAAAGCTCCTTTCAAGGTCAGAAAAGCTTCCTCACACTCCTTGGTAAGCTCAAACTTAACATCCTTGCATAGCAATTGAGTAAGTGGTCTAGCTATCTTTGAGAAATCCTTAATAAATCTCCTATAGAAGCCAGCATGACTGAGAAAACTTCTGAACTCTTTGACTGTGGTTGGCAATTTCAAGCTTGTCATTACTTCGATCTTTGCCTTGTCAACATCGATTCCTTTTCTTGATATCTTGTGACCGAGTACTATCCCCTTTGTAACCATGAAGTGACACTTCTCCCAATTAAGCACTAGATGCTTGTCTTGACAACGTTGGAGGACCCTGCAAAGATTAGAAAGACAACCAGAGAAAGAAGAACCATACAAAGAAAAGTCATCCATAAAAACTTCCATAATATCCTCAAACATATCTGTGAAAATTGACATCATGCATCTCTGGAAGGTGGCTGGGGCATTACATAATCCAAATGGCATTCTGCGATAAGCAAATGTACCATAGGGACATATAAAAATCGTCTTTTCCTGATCGTCGGGATGAATGGGAATCTGAAAAAAAACCTGAATAAATGTCTAAAAAGCAATAGTAAGAATGGTTAGCCAATCTCTCAAGCATTTGATCCATGAAGGGCATAGAAAAATGATCCTTCTTAGTAGATAAATTCAAATTTCTGAAATTTATACAAATTATATGACCTGTGACAGTTCTAGTAGGTATCAATTCATTATTCTCATTCTTTACTACAGTAATACCTCCTTTCTTAGGTACAACATGAAGAGGACTAACCCAATTACTATCAGGTATAGGATATATGATCCCTGCTTCTAAAAGTTTCATGATCTCTTTCTTGACGATTTCTTTTAGATTCGGATTCAATCTCCGTTGGTTCGCTATAGAAGTCTTAGACTCATCTATAAGATGTATCCTATGCATGCATAATTCAGGTGATATACCACGGATATCATCTAATGAATAACATATAGCTCTATGATACTTTCGAAGTTCTCTAATAAGCATTTCAGTTTTAGAACCATTCAACTTAGAACTAATGACCACAAGATAAGTAGAATTAGGACCAAGAGATACATACCTTAGCCCAGCAGTAAGAGTTTTAAGCTCGACCTTTGGAGCTTTTAACTCACTCCAAGGATTGGTCAAATCTGAATGTATGGACGGTTGGGTGATCTAAAACCGCATAGGCTATCATTTCCTCAATCTGCTTACACAGAGTCCATCATTCTAGCATAACTTGTTGCTTCATCACTTACAAACCCAAATTCAGATTCTATCCTGGTAAGTGCCAGATAAAGAGGGTCCTCAACAAGTATATCTTCGTTCAACTCTTCTTCAATTTCCTCAGAAGTATCAACAGAAAAAGTCATACCATTCAGCATTGGTTTCTTTAGCATCTTCTCCATCTCAAACCTCATCTTCATATCACCTAGCTGTAGGTCTATTCTTCCATTCTTGACATCAATCATAGCACCCACTGTTCTGAGAAAAGGTCTACCTAAGATTAACGTATCCTTAGGTTCTTCATCTAGTTTGAGCACCACAAAATCTGTTGGTACTAATGCATTCCCAACTTTGATATCAAGATCTTCGAGGATGGCCACTGGAAACTTCACTAAACGGTCTGCAAAGAAAAGACAGATCTTTGTTTGCTTGAAGTCCAAAAATCCTAACCTTAAGGCAACAGAATATGGCATGAGGTTTACACTAGAGTCAAGATCACATAATGAACGCGCAAAGGTCACAAAACCTATCCGAGCTGAAACTACAAATCGCCCAGGATCTTCTTCTTTCTTAGGGATCCAATTTTGAAGTTTAGAACTGCAGTCTTGTATAATCATCACCACCCTTTCCTCTCCTATGAACTTGTTTGTCACTAGACCTTTGACATAGTTCTTAAGTGAAGGTATCATCTGCAAGGCATCAATATAAGGTAACCGAACAGATAAATCTGATAACAACTCCTTACATTAGGCATTCTCCAAAACCTTTTTAGACTTCCTTGGTGGGATAGGATAAGGTGGTACTAGTACATATGTTCTCTCAGGTGCTGCTGATTGCTTACGAGGTGCGGTTGAAGGTGCTGGCTCTTTCTCTGGTGTTGGCATATTTGTGGCTGTTTCCACATAGATCTCTTCAGCTTTATCATCCTCAACATCGACTACTACTCTTTCAGCACTTGGCCTTTGGAAATTTTCTTCAAGCTCCTTGCCACTTCTCAGCATAACAGCATCATAAGCTTGGTGATCATGATTTAAAACTAGAGGAAGGGTTGTATTCTCTACCTTAGACATAACATAATCGATTCTGGAGCTCAACTCCGAGTACATCATTCCCATCTGATTATTGATTTCAAATGTAGTCCTAGACTGTCCCTGAATGACCTGCTCCAATAAAGCTTTAATCTCGTCAGTGGATGAAAGAGTAGGACTTGCGGTAGTCTTTTGATCGGTGTAAAACACTTCAGATTGATGGTCTTGGAGATTAGGATTCCCCTCCGATGCACAAAGCTTAACAGACTTCCTCTAAACTCACTTGAAGCTATGAACTGATCCAGCTTCTCACCTATCCCTACGATTTTATCTGTCTCAGATGAAGATTCTTTGTGATCCCGTAAATCTCCTGTACTCACAGCCAAATTCTCAATCAGTTGGAAAGCATTCTCACTCGTGTTTGTAGTGAAATCTCCCTTGCTTGTTTCCAGCTCAATCCACTATAAAAGAAGTTTAGAACTTGTTCATCGCTGAAACCATGGTGTGGACAATCTCTTCT
Organism: Lepidium aucheri; assembly: GCA_900406435.1. Lineage (NCBI taxonomy): Eukaryota > Viridiplantae > Streptophyta > Magnoliopsida > Brassicales > Brassicaceae > Lepidium > Lepidium aucheri. Next base: position 22,971 of record OVBA01002637.1, on the reverse strand, counting down.
ATATCCTTTAAGTCTATCCCATGCTTCTCCAAAAGATTCATCGTCTCTTTGATGACAGTTCGAAATCTGATTCTTCAACTTAGCAGTCTTTTCTTTTGTAAAGAAGTGGTCCAGAAACTTATCTCTAACTTGTTCCCAAGAAGTTAACGATCCTGCTGGTAAAAACTGAAGCCATTTGGTCCCTTTCCCTTCTAAAGAAAACTTGAAAAGTTTACACTTAGCATAGTCCTCTGGGATTCCTCTAGGTGATGTTGTACTGCAGATTTCCTCGAAGTTTTTGAGATGGTCTATAGGGTTTTCACCAGGGAAACCGTGGAAGGCAAACTGTCTAATCAATGCTATCAAAGGAGGACTCAACTCATGGTCAATGCATCCCTCAGGTATACTCACAGAAATCGCAGATCGACATTGATAGTAGTTGTGAAGAGTTTCTATTTCCCCGATGGCTCTTCTTGGCATCTGTTCTGCCCTAGCATCTCTTTCCCGTTTCAGCTCTTCAATTTCTCGCTTCAACTGCTCCAGTGTAGCTTCCTGACTCGTAGCTACTGCTACGACTTCTTCTCGATCAGCCATTGTAAAATAAAACCTGAAAACAAAACAAAGGAACAAAAACAACAAGGTAAACAAAAGGTGTCTTAGTCTCTAACTCAATAAATAACTGAAAGCCAATGTTATTGGTCCCCGGCAACGGCGCCAAAAACTTGATAATAAGAGTTTTAACCCTATATCCTACTGCAAGTGCACAGCAAACAATATAGAATTTAGGGATCGAATCCACGAAGACCAATCTATCACACTAACAATTGTATTATCTAACTAGAGCTAAGACGATAAATATTTTGATAGGAATCAATTGTAACTAAGTTACTAGATGTAAAACAATAACTAAAGGCATCAAGCTTAGGGAATTCATAAGGAAATCAGGGAGCTAGAAGAAGGAATCTATTCAGGTTAGGTTCAGTTCCATTCTCGACTAAGATATAACGATTGACTAACCTACTCTCGCAGCGTTAACCACTCTGCTCGGATCCTAGAGGTCCTAACTTTCGTTGGTTCTAGAAATCTAACCACGCAGTATTAACTGTTCCGATATGTCCACAATCCGACCTAGCATTAACTCTCATTGGTAATGAAGGTATTGCTTACCTAGAAAGGGTTTTGGTTCTTATTAAGCTTTTGGAATAATAAGTAACCTAAGATCATAGATTAGTTAGCTACTCTAACCTAAGCATTAATCATGTTTCTAGGTTGAGAATCCATATTAAAAATCCTATTTTTTCCTCACCCTTATGTCCCTTAAGATCCTTTGAATACCCTAAACTCGACTATGAACTACTCAGACATAGAAATAAAGAACAAGCAAGCAATTGTAAAGGAATTCAGTAAAAACTAAAAATAGATAAAAATAGAGGTTTAGAGATTCTTCTCCAATGGTGTAGAGATATAAAATCTTCTCCTCTAGGTTACAATAAACGTCTATAACTTTTCTGATGTGTAAAATTTAACTAAAAACGTGTTTTTAACCTAATATGTAGAGTATACCGAACTGGTACAAAAATAAGGAAATTTGGTTTTCGCTTCGCAGGGTCTTTGATCGATTGATCCTTGGATTGCTCGATCGATTAATGCTTCTTAATTCGATCGTGAAGCTTCCAAGTCTTGCAAAGGATCGTGTGTAACTTCTTCTTCAATAGCCCGATTGATCTCAGAGTGTTTGGTCGTGCAGTGGATCGTGCGCTTGATATAGATGGATGGAGGTCGATCATGTCAAACATGAGAAGTCGATCAACAGATAGAGCGTAGTCTTCTCTCTTAAAGGTGTGCTCGATCGATCTTGGTGTCGATCGATCGATTGTTCGACTCATAGTAGAAGAATCCAGAGTTAAGCTCCAATCTTCCTCAGCATGTAGAATCCAAAGTATCCTAGCATTTTGCACAGGAAAGGACTCTAAAAACACAACAAAGACTAAATAAAACATATGAATTAGTAAGCTATAAGTCGGTATAAACGAGGTATATCATACGCGTAAGACAGACGCAATTCAAGTAGCAACACTCTTCTTCTGCAAGATTTATCGTCTTGATGGCCTCCCTTCTTCCATTGTATGTGATCGTGATTCTCATTTTCTTGTACATTTATGGTGCTCGTTATGGAAGTTATTGGATACAAGTCTGGATATGAGTTCGGCCTATCATCCTCTGACAGATGGACAAATCGTGGTCACTAACCGTTCTTTTATTCCTTTTAATTTTAAGTTGATTTCTTTTATAACACATCATAATTCTCTCGTGAGAAACAACTTTGATTCAGTTTAAAGAGATATTGTGCTTTGCCTTGTTCTTAGAATTTTTACGAGTTTCTTGAGACAAGAAACGGTTCCTATAAAATTCAACACTTTAATCTCTTAGTTGAGCTAAGTTTTCTCATTGGTACGCTTGACAGTGTTTGATGTGTCTATTGAGTTTGGTGGCCTTTTGAGTTTTGCTGCCAGTGAAGATGTCTCTGTTGGTGGTTATGGATCTTGCCTCTCTGTGTGGAAATCACATCTCTAAGGTCTCTGTGGTATGCTTCTTTTCCTACTGACCTCGGGTCTCGAGGTTGTTGTGATAAGCTTGAAGGAAGAAGCTTGAAGAGCAAGCTATCAAATAGATAAGGTTAAGTTGTTAGAGTTTAGGAGTTATCTAAACCTAAGTTGTTATAGTTTACGAGTTATCTAAATCTATATGTGTATTCATAAAAGATTTAGGAATTAGTCTTACCTATAAATAGAGATGTAGAGTTATTACATCCTGTTAAGAAAATTGAGAGTTTTGGTTTTTGAGTAAGTTTTCCAAAGCTAATAAAGAGAGAGTCTTTATAATCGTCTTGTGTTCTTCCGAATTGATTCAATAAATTGGTATCAGAGTGCCAGGTTGAGAAGCAACATAAGAATTCTGAAGAAAATCTCGGTAAAGAAAGGTTGATCTTTATCATGAGCAAAACATGGGTGACAAACAACTAGCCACGGTTGAAAAACCTAAGGAATCAAGTTCTCCATCAATTTAATTCCCTATGCTAAGTCCCACAAATTACAATGTATGGACCATGAGAATGAAGCTAACTCTTAAGTTTCATAAGGCTTGGGATGTTATCGAGCAAGGAGGAATTGAAGGAGATAAGAATGATTTGGCAAAAATTCTTCTCTTCCAAAGTATACCTGAGAGTCTCATATCACAAGTAGGAGATCTTAATACCGCAAAGGAAGTGTGGGATGCTATTAAGTCTTGATATGTAGGAGCTGAACGGGTAAAAGACACACGTCTACAAACCTTAATGGCTGAATTCAATCGGATGACGATGAAGGAGAGCGACACGATCAATAATTTTGTTGGTAAACTTTCGGAAGTTTCATCAAAATCAGCAGCCCTCGGAGAAAGCATTCCAGAAGCAAAACTTGTCAAGAAGTTTCTTAATAGCCTTCCTAGAAGAAAGTATATTCACATCATTGCTGCTACCGAACAATTTCCTGACCTCAACAAGACTAGCTTCAAAGACATAGTTGGGAGGTTAAAAGCATATGAAGAGGGAGTTTGTGATGAAGAAGAACAAGAGGATCAAAACAAACTTTTATATGCAAATGAGGAAGGTTACGGACGAGGAAAAGATAGTGGACGAGGAAGAAGTAGTGGACGTGGAAGAGGAAGAGGAAGAGGCCGTGGGAATGGTGAAAGTAATCAAAAGAGAGATTTGTCACAAGTAATATGCTATATGTGTGATAAAAAGGGTCACTTCGCTTCAAAGTGTCCGGATAGACTTCTTAAGCTTCAAGAGGCATATGAAGATGAGGAAGCCGATGATGAAACACAAGAAGGAGAAGAATTGTGTATGCATGAGGTGGTACTTCTCAATGAGAAGAATGTAGAACCAAGCAAATACGAGAAATCTTCGGAAGAAGATAGGATTTGGTATTTGGACAATGGTGCAAGTAATCACATGACTGGCTGCAAGAATTACTTCTACAAACTCAATGATATGATCACAGGAAAGGTTAGCTTCGGAGATGACTCACGAGTGGACATTAAAGGAAAGGGTTCAATTTTGTTTAGATGCAAGGAAGGGAAACAAAAGATTTTGAACAATGTCTACTATATACCAGATTTAAGAAGCAATATTATTAGTCTTGGACAAGCTACGGAATCTGGTTGTGAAGTTCGAATGAAGGAAGAATACCTAAACATGTTTGACAACGAAGGAAATCTAATGATAAGAGCTTTGAGGTCAAGGAACAGGCTGTATAAGGTTCGTTTAGAAGCTATGACAATTAAGTGTCTACAAGTCGAGAAACATAGTGAAACCTCAAAGTGGCATGCGAGATTTGGTCACATCGAGGTTGAAACCTTGAAGCTTATGGCAAAGAAAGCATTAGTCAAAGGTTTACCAGAAATCAAAGATGAAAGTAAAGCTTGCTCCTCTTGCATACTTGGGAAACAAACTAGAACAAGCTTTCCGAAAACAAGTACTTTTCGAGCTACTCAAAAGCTTGAGAAAATTCATGGAGATCTATGTGGACCAATCTCCCCTCCTACACCTGCAAAGAACAAGTACATGTTTGTTCTTATTCATGATTACACACGTTACATGTGGGTTTTTCTTCTAAAAGAGAAAAGTGAAGCAATTGAGAAATTTTGGAATTTCAAAGCTATTGTCGAACAAGAAGTAGATGTTTCAATCAAGACATTCCGAACAGATAGGGGAGGAGAGTTTGTCTCTCAAGAGTTCTCAATGTTTTGTGATAAGCATGGTATTAGAAGACATCTCACGGCACCATACTCACCTCAACAAAACGGAGTTATTGAAAGGAGGAATCGAACGATAATGGAGATGACTCGAAGCATAATAAAGCATATAGACTTACCAAATTATTTATGGGGAGAAGCAGTAAGGCATGCCACTTATCTCATAAATAGAGCAGCAACAAAAGCTCTTAAGGAACAAACTCCATATGAAGCATTCAAGGGAAACAAGCCAAATATTTCACACATCCGAGTATTTGGCTGTTTAGGGTATGCTAAGATCGAGGCCTTTCATCTAAAAAAGCTTGATGATAGATCACGAACATTGATTCATCTCGGGACAGAACCTGGTTCGAAGGATTATAGATTGTTAGATCCGAAAAATCAAAAGATAGTTGTTAGTAGAGATGTTATCTTCGATGAGTACAAAAGTTGGAGCTGGAAAGGACAAGATAATGAAGCGAGTTCTGATCTAATTAGTTTTGGAGACATCAAAACTAATACACTAACAGATGACAGCATCATTGTTAAGGAGGAAGAGGTCAATGATGAAGAAATTGATGGTAACAATTATGAAATTGTCAATAACGATGATCTACAAGAGTTTGAGGATATAGAGTTAAGAAGATCATCGAGAAACAAAGCTAAGCCAAGTTACCTTGAAGATTATGTACTACTAGCTGAAAAGGAAGGATAATGGCTATTACTTACTTTGGATGAAGAACCTTCGAGTTTCAAAGATGCAAAAGAAGAGAAGGTTTGGATAGAAGCTTGTAAAGTCGAGATCTCATCAATCATCAAAAACAAAACTTGGAATCTTGTTGATCTTCCTTCTGGTGTTAAACCAATTGGATTGAAGTGGATTTTAAAATCAAGGGAAACTCTCATGGAAGCATAAACAAGTACAAGGCACGATTAGTTGCAAAGGGGTATGTTCAAAACCATGGGATCGATTATGAAGAAGCTTTCGCACCAGTTGCAAAGATCGAAACTGTTCACTTTTTGATTGCTCTTGCAGCTTCTAATGAATGGGAAATTCACCATTTAGATGTGAAAACAGCATTCCTTCATGGCGAGTTAAAGGATGAAGTATATGTAACTCAACCGGAAGGGTTTGTTTCAAAGGGAATGGAAAACAAAGTTTACAAGCTTAGCAAGGCACTCTATGGTTTGAAACAAGCACCAAGAGCATGGAATAATAAGTTGAACAAGATCTTGAAGGAGTTACACTTTGAAAGGTGTACGAAGGAGACTTCATTGTACCGAAAGATAGCTAAGAAACATCTCTTGCTCGTAGTCGTTTATGTAGATGCTCTCCTCATTACAAGTTCAAGTAAAGATCTGATTCATGAGTTCAAAAGTGATATGTCAACAAGATTTGAGATGAGTGATATTGGGAGGTTGACTTATTACCTCGGAATTGAAGTTCTACAAGAGAAGAATCCAATTGTTTTGAAACAAGAAAGATATGCAAAGAAGATTCTTGAAGAGGCACAAATGGATGAATGCAATGCTTGTCATATTCCGATGGACTCAGGTCTAAAGCTCTCTAAATCACAAGAAGAGAAGAGTATTGATGCAAAGAAATATAGGAAACTCATTGGATGTCTTTGATACTTACTTCATACACGACCCGACTTGTCCTATTCGGTTGGAATACTTAGTAGATATATGCAAGACCCTAAAGAATCACATGGTGCAGCCTTGAAGCAAGTGCTGAAATATCTTAGAGGGACTCTTACTTTTGGACTCGTTTTTAATAAAGGAAACAAAGGGTTGGAAGGATTTAGTGATAGTAGTTATAATGTGGATATTGATGATGGGAAGAGTACAACCGGACACATTTTCTACTTCAATGATTGTCCTATATCATGGTGTTCACAAAAGCAAGAGATAGTTGCTTTGTCTTCATGTGAAGCAGAATTCATGGCAGCCACTGAAGGAGCTAATCAAGTAATATGGCTTCAAGAACTTCTTGGAGAAATCACGAGTAGAGAAGCTTCGAAGGTACAGATTTTTGTTGACAATAAATCAGCAATAGCTTTAACCAAAATCCAGTTTTCCATGGGAGAAGTAAACATATACACAAGAGATTTCATTTCATCCGTGAGTGTGTCGAGAATGAATTGATCAAAGTGGAACATATTCCCGGAAACAAACAAAAGGCGGATATATTGACAAAGGCTTTAGGAAGGTTGAAGTTTAAAGAGATGAGAGATCTAATTGGAGTTCAAGACACAAAAGAAGCATTCAAGCTTAAGGAGGAAAATGTTGTGATAAGCTTGAAGGAGGAAGCTTGAAGAGCAAGCTATCGAATAAATAAGGCTAAGTTGTTAGAGTTTAGGAGTTATCTAAACCTGAGTTATTATAGTTTAGGAGTTATCTAAATCAATATGTGTATTCCTAAAAGGTTTAGGAATTAGTCTTACCTATAAATAGAGATGTAGAGTTGTTACATCCTATTAAGAAAATTGAGAGTTTTGGTTTTTGAGTAAGTTTTCCAAAGCTAATAAAGAGAGAGTCTTTATAATCGTCTTGTGTTCTTCCGAATTGATTCAATAGAGGTGAGCACTCGAGAGCTTTTAGACAGGTCTCTAAGGAGTTTTATCACTTTCTATATTTGGCCAATCGTTCTTGTTTAGGTGTAGTTAAGGTTAAGTCTTGGCTAAGGTTTATTTAGGAATATTAGTAGATTTTGCATCTCCCCCGTAAATCTTTGTGGTATACATTCAAGTTCTTTCAGATATGGTTTTTCCCGAGTTTGGTATTCTCCGGTGTCGACCGTTTCACTCTTTTTCTTTCATATTCGTTTATGATTAGACATCTTCGTAGTAAATATCATCTTATCCAGGCGACTAATATCAAATTTCCTTTTTCCGTATATACCAATGCAAAAATTGTGAAGTACACCATATTCGCTATAAAATGTTTCATTATTCACGCTAGTTCTGTTGCTATATATGGAGAATTCGGTTTACAAGTTTGGAATACTTTCCTATCAAGTTTATTCTTAGGTTTTCTTTTCTATCATTTTTGGTGTTAATATCATTTTGCTCTCCTTGTTAGCAACTTGGTTTTGGGGATTTAATCGATGTCCTTCATCTTATGTATTTAAATTTTGTATGCTTCCTTGTTTTTATTATTTGAGATTCAGATAAAGATAAGAAAACAAATTATTAAGTATCTAATGAAATTTAGCTAAAATACTATATATCGAATATTTTTAGAACTAACTAAACTATTGAAAGAGAATTAATGCATACAGATAAAATGAATCTAGTCTAATACATAATAAGGATTTAAAACTAAATAAGTAACTGCCGAATTTTTTTCAGTATACTAGTTTGGATGATAAAATTAATAATTTTGGCATCAAAGATTTGATCTCTACATTTTAAGGTGTGAGATTTATGATATAGAGTGGATTTTGTCGAAAAAAAAAACCTAAAATTAATAAGTCTCATAGATGAATAATAATTTTTTGCTGTTATTTATCATAAATCTTTATTATGAAAAAAGAAAAAAAAAATTTGCTGTTACTTATTATAAATCTTTATTATGAAAAAAGAAAAGAAAAAAAGAAACACACGATTCGAGTATGGTGAAACACTTGTGAATTGAAATTATAAGAAAGAAAATTAATCGTGAATACTTTTGGTAGAACACTGACATTCATGTCCATGAGGACCACAACTAGCCGGATACAATCCTCTTCTCATACATTTAAAAACACACTCTTGACACCGACCAATGTCATTGCTATCCTCTGAAAATCCATCATCACTTGGAGGACTTGCTGTTGGATTTTGTTCCAAATAAGATTTTGCAACAATTCTTGACGCACCTATAAAATTTTCAAAAATTATATCAAAGTATAAAATTAAAAGATTATCAAAAACTATAATGTCTTATGTAGTTCATTTGACACACTTACATGATGATGAAACAAAAATGATGAGAGTTATACAAAAAAAAAATGTTCTTCATCATCTCTTTAAAAAATCAATTATATTTATAAAGAACTGTTTAATCTTTTTTGGTAAATAAGTAAAATTTTTAAATTGATTATTTTAAAGATATGCAGTGTCTTATTTATATATGTTCAAGCTGATGTTACAAGAAAATTAATGATTTAATGAAACCATAATTAGATTTTAAATAATATTTTTAAAAACATCATCTTTCTAATTCTAAGATACGTTTCCTATGCCGAAGGATAGGTGGCCGAGTGGTAATGGCCACTTTACAAATCATCGGGCACTCATGTTCGAGTCTTTCCACATGCAAGTTGAAAGAATAAAGGAGATTTTAAAATATGAGTTTTGGCTATGGATCGGGTCTTGTCGATCCGATTATAGTAAGGTTGACAAAAAAAAAAAACGTTTCCCATAATTTATAACAATGTAACTACTATAATTAATCTGCAATGCACTACGAGAGAACCAAAAAATCTTTCCGGAATTATGCTCGATATAATAAAATAATTGAAATATTTGTTAAAAAATTGGGAAGCTAATACAGATTGCACCATTACATGCGGATCAACGAGCTACTTACAGAAAAGAGAAGCTGAAGTTGGATCATCGGTTCAGAACTTGAAAAAGTATGCGAAAGAGATCGAGAGTTATCAAGAGCAAGTATTGGGAAATCTCTGCAGGCGTGTAGTAATTTTGTTTTCCATCTTAGACAAGAGTTTATGATCTGTTCTTAGTAGTAATTATATTATCGGGCTGGTGAGATAAAGTATAACCGAGAAATAGTAGAGTTGTAAGAATTCTTTATCTTAAATTTAGTAGACTTTGTCGAACCTATATAAAAATAAAAAAAATTAGTAGACTTTGATATATCAATGGTTTGCTGTGTTCTCTATTTTATCGGAGCTTATATTTATTTATCCAGAAGAAGAAGAAGAAGAAATAGCTTATAGACCTGGTGTTTTCTGCAGAATTGTAAAAAGCTTCATAGAATCAAGCAAAAAGTAGTCATCAGAAGGGGTCGTTGAACACTTTATCTTCTCCTATCTCTAAATAATTGTCAAGCATATGTGTCTGTAATAATTTTTCGGCGTGTGTTCTTCAAAAACACCTTTGTGCTTTGTAATATTATATTCAATGGTTTAGTAATAAAACGTCTTTGGCAGTATATTTGATATCCGAACAAAAGAGTTGACATGTATTAAATGGCTTCTTTACGTTCACGTCTTCCTTTGTAGATCCAAACGTATGCCAGGGTCCTGCAAGGAGACCCACGGATCCTTCCATCATTGAACATGGATAGATACTCAATAGCTAGGTTAAGCCCATTTGACAACACTTGAGTTAACAAAACTTGGGCTTAAGTTTTGTAAATAGGTCTTGGTTCTATTGCCTATTTAGCTCATATCTCACGTTTATTTAGTCAACACAAATGTCAAAAATATTTTCTTTTTTAATAATGTAACTAGGTATGTACCTGCGCTATGCTGCGTTGTTGTTTTCGGAAAAATATCTTGCAAATGTGATGTGTGAGTAATAGTATTGAAAGAGTTTTGAAAAGATAATAAGAAACAATATTGGATGTTAATGGTGACAATTAATCAAATAGCAATAGCGTTGAAACCTGAACCAAAGATAATTGACTTTTAAAAGAACGGTGAAATAGAGATGATGAGGTGAAGAACTAATTTTTGGATAGGTGTGTTGAGAATATCCTGAAATCATCCGTACGTTCTTTTTACGAAGTCGTATAATCGAGTATTCGATATCGTATAATATTAGGTGGTTATAATGTTTTGCTAGAAACCAATTATAATCTATATATTAAGAATCTATTACTAATATTATATGATCCTATAGGGTCACACAACTAAGCAAATTAGATCAAAGTATATTTATATTTAGGGATACATATATTAGATATATGTTTACGTAACACACATAAAAGTATAATTGTTATCTTTTATTATGGGTTGGGCTTAAGCATATTAACCATACTAAATAAGATTTAGTTTACTATGTTGGGCTTAAGCCCACCTTGGTAAACCTAATGGGATTAGGTTATGTGTCATTATAAATATCTAAAGAAAACGCTAGTTTTCGGCAGAGAAAAACAGACACACGACAAAGCAGCCCTAAGAGAAGGAGATTTGATCTCAAACGGCACTAGCATCCCGTTCTCGATCTAGTTTGTGTGCGTGTGGATACCGATAGAGGCACTACACTTGGAGTGCTAAAAGAATCTCGATTCTATCAATTGATTCCGCTACAAAATAACAAGGTATACTCTAAACTTTGAGATCTAATTGTAATTCAGAATTTGCATGAGATCCTGTTTGATTTATTCTAGTTAATTGCTCGATGTTGCAAATCTAGTTCGTTTTCCATCAAGGTGACCACAAAAAAAGAACTAAACAATTATTATCAATATCGAAGAGGTCCTCGCAAAGGTAAGTTCAATTTAAGTAGTACTCGGAAAGTTACAAATTAAATTGCCAACATAATTAGTTAACCAATATTTTCATTTGGATAAGACTATCCTGTTTGGCAATAAAAAACAAAAGAAAAAAAAAACATCTCACGTCTCTTTAGAGATGACTGATAAAATGTTTATTTAATGAACTTGCAGCGTAGCTCAAAATCCATTATTAGTGAATATGACTTATGTTCGTTTATCTATGTTCGTCTTCCACCTTATGTAGGTGCTGACAATGCCACAATAGGAATGAAAGTTTCATTTGATGACGTTAGCGATTGTTTCCTAACTTTATTCGTTAAGTTCTTGAATCATACATGTTTCTTGTTTTGTCTTTTGATGTATACTTTTTACAGCTCATAGCCTAAGTTAACAGAGGCTTGAGTTCCAAAAAATGTAGGCTATTCTCTGATCACTTTGAAGAGAAAGACAAAGGTCTATATCATCCAGAAATGAGTTTGCATTGTGGTTTTACCGTAAAATGTATTTAGATATATATTACTACCAGAGCCACCGTTACGACTATAAGAGCAACACCAAGAGTGCCGTCACACTGGTGAACAAGACCATCTTATTCACTTCCTGCTAAACGGTTTTGTACCATAAAGATGATTTATTTTCAACAACAATCATCTGTTAAGATATATAATTATATTTGCGGCTCAAGAAAATAAAGGTATCAAACTTCAGAAGCCTAATTGAACAAGAGCGAAAGAGATTGGGTATATGTGAGGAGGGTAAGCAATGATCTTGCAAGTGATCATTACCAAAATGCTTTGCAGCAATAGCACGAAGAGCATATAGACCAGTATGGCTACATATGAGTGTCACACGCATGTACTACTGGGCTCATCACCCCAATATCTTACCTAAATACTCATCTACATGAAAATAAGAAAGCCCCCTTACTCAGCATTTATTAAAGCTACATCACAAGCCCCTTTACCTAATCGTTTAGATCTTTATTCCACTCATGACCTGAGAGGATTTTCCCAAGAGACTAGATATCCCAAGAAGTCCAGCGTACATATTATAGTCTCAAACACGTTTTCCAAATCGTTCTCATGTCTCCCAGACTACCTGAAAGATTTAGCATAGGACAAAGTAACTGACAGAACTGCAATTTCAAGTAAATGCAGAAAAAATCTAAATACCAATGAAAATCACAAAGTCGAAGATTACAGCTACATAACTTCAGCACAACCTCAAGAGCTTCTAGGTTTTCTAAATCTGACATCAACAAAAATTTTGTAAACTCAAACATTATCAAACAAGATAAACCTAAATCTATCGCCCGCATGATAAGTGGTATTATGGACTAAACAATTTTTTTAATTGATATTCATACTCATATATTCATCTCTTGAATCTTCTTGTTATCTAATTATGTTATACATCTTTCTCCCGATTTTCTGGTAGAGAAATTACCTAAAAAGATACAAAATAATGCTAAAACATATGACATGAATTACCTACCGCTTTAGATTAAGTGTTAATACTGAGTTTTCATAACATAAAACACAATTATGTCTCATATACTCGCGGATTACATGAACAACATCACCAGTCTGTCAATTCCATGCCCCTACAAGAAACAACGCCAATAAAACAATATAAGTACTTGAGCATAAAGATCTGTTACTATTACTCTATTTATATAGAAGAGAGGATTCCAATTTTGTCTGAGTAAAACAAGACAGAGATCAAATTCTTATGCACACTGCAACCTTAAATCAAAGGATACTCATTCATATTGTCCTTACAGCTAAGTATACCCGTGAGATATTAACAAAAAACTATATGTAAGGACCCTTAACAAAAAGCTACATCATCTGATTATAAACTCTTACCTTCTGGGCGAATCATTTATGAAATATTCTGTCGTTAGATAAAGACGTAATGATTGATTAGCAAATTGAGCAGATGATGATATCTGAGAGACAAACCTTAGCACGGCCTCTAACCAGTTCCTGTAGCAGCCTCATCTTCTCCCTTCTTACCTATAATCCAAATACATGTGATAAATTAGCGATTAATTAATTGATTAGACCAAAATAGGAAAAATTAGGTGACAAAAATTACTCATTCTGATAAGCTATGGCTATATGTTGCTTGACCACGACCACTTTTATCTTGAACATAATGAAAGTATTTGAATAGATCAGACAACTTGACGACCATATCACAGAATACTGATCAGACATTAAATGTGAGATTGAAGATGTGTGGATTCCAAGTCAAAGACAAGGAATGAAAGAAGACTAAGTCAAAGGATGAGCTGGAACAAAGACTTAAGGATCAAGATGAAGTGAAGACAGAGAGTTATTGACAAAGAAGAACAGATTGCTGTGAAGTAGAAATGGAAAGTTGTCTTGACAAGAGAATTTCTATTTCAAGGAGATTAGGAAATTCTAGGTTAAGGTTTACGACAACAGAGAGCTGTGACGAGAAACAACAGACCCCTATCAAGCAGAAATGGAAACTTGACATATCATGTGAGTTTCCATTTTAGAGAGATTTGGATGATTCTAGGGTTTGTTGCACGCCTTATAAAAAGGCTAGGAGGGTTGGTGTGGCCGCCTAACACTTTAGAACCATTGGGGGAGAAAACTAAGTTGAGGTTCAAAGAGAAGAAAACTCTTGTGAGCTTTAGTTAAGTATTCATTCGTTTTGTATTGGTGAGAATTGCAACCAATAGGTGTAAGACTTTTGTAGAAAAGTTTATATCAATAAAGTGAAGTGTGTGTTGGATTGGCGCGTTCCGATAAAATATTGTGTGACCTTGGTCTCTATAAAATTTCACCTAATAAGTTAACTTCTCGGTCCCTTCAGACTTTTTGGTCTTCTTCGTCAAGCCTTTAACCTAGAAAACCATGGATTTATTATTGGGTTGATTAGCAGTGTATTGAAAACTAAGATTTAAATGTAAACATTTTGGATTTACCTTCTTCTCGAATTCTTTCTTGATCAACGAGTTCCAGTGACGACTGCCGTTTGAAAAGATGAAGAATCAGTGAAATGGAGAAGCTCCACTTCTTGTGTAGTGGGAAGCTCAAGCAAAGCCGTTAAATAGTCATCCACTTTCTCTGGAGGTAACATCATCTTTGAATATAGGCGAAAGAAATCGAGAAGAAAATGAAACAAGTATGATTCTTATCGTCTGAATAGGACCTAACTATTAGATGAGCTATACTAATCTAAGAGCATACGTATTGGTGAAAAACTCATCAATATGATATTATTATATTTTGATAGAATTTAGTTTGAGAACCCCCACCATAATATTGACTTTCATTGGTGAGAGACTCACTAAGTCTCTCATTAATATAATATTAATAAATTTTAAATTTTTTTTTCATTTATCTATTTTATAAATACACAAATATACTAATTTTTTGTCAATTAATAAAGTTTTATATGATTTTAGGATTTAAATACGTTTTAGATATTTTATTTAGAATTTAAGAAAATTTATTTAATACTATAGTAGGTAAATCTGTAGAATATGTAAAATTTCACTTTTGCATTTTTATTTTCTTTGACTTGTTTAAATTCCGATACATCATACTGAGTGTAATTATCCTAAAATTTTTTATATAATTTAATATTATTAGCTTAGTTGAAATTTTATTACTATATATATTTTAAACTTTAGCATAATGCATATTGCTAGATAGATAATTTTATTTTACAATTTATAAAAGTTAAAAAATAATAATATGCAAGTAATTTTAATTAGTTTTTAAATTATGAGAAATTGAAACTATTATTAAATAATTTAAACCACTTAATAATGGACATGTGTCTCATAAGCGAAAATTGAAAGATTTTCATAAGTTCTCAAATGAGAATCGATTCGGGTTATTATCTAGGAAGTCTGTTTCTAAACAAAAGACTCTGAAAACACCACCATCAAATTAGAATTTAGTTTTGATATAAAAAATAGATCTAAAATGGTTAGTTTACTTCTTTTCTCTTAATGAAATCTTCTTATTACACTCAATATTTTGGATAAACCCACTCACCCAAGAGGATTCGGTCAAAATTTGGATCAACCTAGTTTTCTTATTTTCCCAGGAACAAAATCGATTGAAACCATTTTCTCTCCTTCATTTTTTCACATTTTCAAACAAATGGCTAAGAGAGAAATCGATCTCTACAAATATCATACCGCTATTTTCTTACATGATGGATTGAATTTCATCTATACTCCCGATTTCCTACTTTCTCTCTTTTTGTTCTTCCTACATTGAGCCATAAATTCTAGATCTACTCGATTTTGTGGTGCAATTTTACTAACCTAACTCAATGGCTAAGGATCAGTGGAGAACAAAGAGGAGAAAGAGAACCCCAGGAAATTAGTGAAGAATCAGGTGACAAAACTCGTAAAACTTGTATAATTAGGTAAAACTACTGAGTTCGTAATGCTTTGTTTAACTAGGTATAACTACTAAATTTTTAATACTTTGTATAACTAGGTATAACTACTAGGTGAAATTACTGAGTTTGTAAGAAAATTTGTTTCTATGTTTCAGAATATCAAAGAGGTATAAGAAGAAAATCAAGCTCAAGAAGTATTACAAGAAAAACTTGAATTCGGTGTGAAGAAGAAGATTATATCTTTATTTTGTGATGGTTATTTGGATTGTTGGTTTTATGTGTTTGGATACATGGTTTTATGTACTAGAATTCCTAGAATTAGATAGATTGATTGATAAGTCTTACACTACGAGGAATTAGATAGATAAGTCTTACACAAAGAATTATAATTTAGATAATTTTTACACAAGATTTTTGAACAATGAAAATGGCCAAAAAGCTTTTCAAGTCGACATACAAGCTTCTTGACTAACTCCTGCATCTTTTCAATTTCTTATTCGATTCATTCACCTCATTCAAACAATGTTCCTCTAATGTCCTCTACCAATGTCTTCAACAGTACACTATACATGTGATCTTGGCATTTAAGATGTAAGTTGACTTGTATCCTGCCAAAACAATACAATAAAAACACAATTAGTATAGTAGTATTAGTACTAGTTTTACTCAGTTATCCTATCGCAAAATCACCTACTGATATCGAATCCTCACCTTATCAAAATTCATAACATAAATCAAAATCAAAAACAAAACCCTAACCTAGATAAGAACCAAAATCACCAAACAAATCGAATTCTTATATTAATAAGAACCAAAATCGCAAAACAAATGAAAACCCTAACAGGAATAAGAATCAAAATCACAAAACAAATTAAAAAATTAACCTAAATCAAAACCCTAACATATATCATGAAACAAATCAAAATCGCAACATGAATCTAAACCCTAGACTATATCATGACCATTAACCAAAATCACAATATGATTTTACAAAGAAATCATTAGATTTTACAGAAACATTGATAGAAGAGGATGGTGGTCGAGGAGAATTCGATGAGGAAGAGAAAGGAGAATGTCACAAAAATGGAAGGAGGAGAGAGAAAAAATTTCTTTCTAAATATTTTATATAAAAAAAAAAGAAAATATAGTTGAAAATTTGTCTGGCGCTCAAATTGAAAAAATTGTAAATGTGTATGTCGTCTACCAATTAAATAGTTTTACAAAACTTAAAAAAAGTTATACTTTTGATGATTTCCATTTAAAGTAGTTTTACTCCTCTTTCCATTATTTTTATTTGGTTTAACGGTTGATTTCAATAGACTACCTATGATTCTAAGTGTTAAATGTATTAAAATTTTATAAACATAGATATATGAAACTTTAAGGGCCTAAGTTGTGTATTATTTATAAAGTTACCTTAAAAGTATAGGGAATATATTGGGTAGATTGTTTCATAACAACCTAATATATAGTATTATTGTAATTTTTTTCTATATATACCATTATAGTATATTAAGGTTTCCTCCTAATCATAACTCTTTAGTTTTTACTAATATACCAAGTTAATGGTTATACAAAATTTTCAAAGAATTATACTTTTAATGATTTACAGTAAAATTAGTATTACGTATCCTCAAATAAATTATTTTTAGTTGTACAAGTGATTCCAACATATTATCCTATGATTGTAGCTGTTTACAGTATTAAAAGTCTTTAAACATAGATTTACGTAATTTTAAATTCTTAATTTGGATAATATTTAGAAAGTAACCTTTAAAAGTATAAGTATCATAGTGTGTTAATTGTTACATTACACCTTAATATATATATATATATATATAATTATTTTAATTGCTGTCTTAATACATATTATGTACAAAAGTAACATTACGTTTTCTAACCTCGAACTATGTAATTTCTATCCGATTGTTTTTCGATAATTTTAATATTAGTTAGATGTTTTACATATTATTTATATACACATCTATTAGATACACATATAGTAATTATGCATACCTTATATTGCATATTATTCATATTACTCATATATCAGATACATGATATTGTATACAAGTTTAACATGAAAAACTGTATAATAAGGAATAGTTTGACGAAGTCGTACAAAGTAATATATAGTTTTACAGATAAAAAGTGAAAAGATAACCACATCCATTCACATCATCACAAATTTTCATTTCTTCCTCATCTTCCACCATAGGTGGGTAGAAACTCAATTGCAATCTAACCTTAGTTTCATCCAAAGTAATCCTTTTGAAAAGACACTCTTCCATCACCGACAAAGTGAAATCCTCTACTTTATGCTGCATTATTAGACATCTAAAGTGACCTTCACATGTAAAACATATGACGAAATCTTCGCTCATTCTATTCTACCAAACAAAAAATTCAACCAGTTAAGTAATACTAGAATTAGTTGTACCCTATTATACTATCGTGAAACCACCTGAAAACGGATGGACTCGGGTTCTAATCTACAATGCATTAGAATTAAATCTATGAATCGTAATTGTTACCAATTTCAAGTCCTAATTGACCCAGATAGAATTATATTCAAACAAACAAGCATAGCAAAATAATCAATTTACAAATCAAAATGCAATTTGAGTAAACTAACTTTTATAGAATATGAGAAAAAGATGCAGAGCAAAAAGATGATCTAGAGAAAGAGCTTTGATGAAGGTTGTTCCCTGTGGTGGCGGTGATATCAGTGGCGCTGGAGCACATTGGGTCCGTCGGACTGGAGAGGAAGACATAGATGTCGATTTAGTTTTAAATTTTTTGTATTTTTTTATTTGTTATTTTTTGTTTAGTTTTAGTTTTTTTAAAAAATTGGAAGAAAAAGATAAAATGGGAAGACTACATTTCATTAAAATTATTTTGGTGTTAGATTAAAAGTGGATATAGCAGATTGTCATTTATCTAAACTAGACTTCGAACACGTTGCCCCAATTGATTCTCACTACTTTTTCATAAAATATTTGATTATTATTTTTTATTTATTTTAATGGTGATAAACTTGAGGAGAAACTTCATTGTCTAATAATTGTCTAATAATTTTACTAGTAGACCACATAAAACTTGTAGCTCATGTGTCATTCTCATAACTCTAAAAAAAACTTAGTTGTCAGATAGAGAGAACCCAACTCTGCTTATATATATAATTAATATCGCTTCGATGCAATCCATTCTTCGCTCATAATATATTTTATACCAATTCTTGTATCTTAGTTATAATTTTCGCATCATCACCTTTTTATTCAGTTTGTACTGTTGTAGAAATTATGATCTTAAGGAAATAATCATTGTTTCACTTGTATTGGTGATAAGCTTCATAACCAGTTTCTAACAAGATTTTTGGAAGATTTCTATTTATCCATATCATTAGAATAGGTTCAATAGGAGTGTTTTCCTAACCGGATTATGGTTTACTACTCTATTCTATTTTGTATAAATACTTCATTGACGTGATCAATAAAGCTAAGCAATTCATTACCTAATTGTACATGGTATCTGAACCTTTCTAGGGCAAAAGAAATCGAAAAAAAAATTGAAGCTATCATCTTCGACATGTCTGAGATCATGCAACAGCAGTGGGGACGGTGCTTCCAGCCATGGTGACTGTGTCACCATACGTGTTAGAAAACTTTGATAATCCGTGAGCGCTATCACTCCAATCATATTGAATGGAAAAAATTACAATGAATGATCCATGGAGTGAATGCTCTTCAAGCAAAAAGGAAGACATAATTTATCAATGGGACTCTTCCAAAACATGCCTGTCGATGATCCAAATTATGAGAATTGGTTAACAGTAAATTCGATGCTTGTTGGCTGGATTCGAGCCGCAATTGATCCTAAGGTCAGATCTATTTTGGATTTCATCTCTGAAGCACAACAATTATGGACCAAACTCAAAGAGAGCTTTTCGGTTGGGAATAGTGTACGGGTGCATCAGCTGAAGATGCAACTTGCCTCATGTCGACAGAATAGTCAACCTGTAATTGAGTACTATGGTCAATTGTATTCGTATTGGGAGGAGCTTCAGATGTACCGGACAATACCTACATGTACCTGCGGTTCGGCAAAGGAGATCACAAAAGAAAGAGAGGAGAAGAAATTTCATCAATTCATAACGGTCTTGATGATGCTAAATTTGGTCACCTTTGTACCAATCTGATTGGCATGGATCCGTTACTAAGCCTTGCGGAGGCCTAGTCTAAGGTTGTGAGAGAAGAAAGGCGTCTCACCTCAACTCATGAACGTGAGCTTCATCAAACGCAAGTAGGATTCACCTCGCGAGTTGCGCATCCAGATAGTTCATCCTCCAAAACCGAGACAATTCTGAAGAATCATGATGTCTCGTCTACTCACTGTGGTCGTTCTGGTCATTAGAAAAGTGGCTGCTGGCAGATTGTAGGCTATCCTGATTAGTGGACTGAACGTTCAGGACAGCAAGACCGTGGAAAAACAGGTGCAAGGTAGGGTGGACTGAACGTTCAGGAAAGCAAGACCGTGGAAAAACAGGTGGTGGTTCTAGCTCCGGTTGTGGTAGGGATCAGACCAGTTCGGCACACGTAGCTCATGCCATAACGTCAAACTCATCAGTTTTTGCAGAGTTTTTAGTTGAACAATGGAAAACTTTGGAGCAGTTGGTCAAAGATAAGCTAAAATCTGATAATCCTGGTAAGTTGTCGGGTAAGGAAATTTTTGGTGATGATACTAGACACTGGAGCATCGCATCGTATGACAGGAATTTGTCTCTATTACAAGGTTTCGAGAAAATTGCTACATGTTCTATTGGATTCGCAAATGGTAGCAAAACATTGTCTATGCATATGGGACAACTACGTCTATCGGATACAATCACTTTGTTGAAAGCGTTATTTGTGCCTTCTTTGAATTGCACCTTGAAATTTTTGTAGCAAAGTTGTTGTCTCAGTCTCAATGTGTTGCATTCTTTACTGATACCAAGGTTTCGAGAAAATTGCTACATGTTCTATTGGATTCGCAGATGGTAGCAAAACATTGTCTATGCATATGGGACAACTACGTCTATCGGATACAATCACTTTGTTGAAAGTGTTATTTGTGCGTTCTTTGAATTGCACCTTGATTTTTGTAGCAGAGTTGTCTCAGCCTCAATGTGTTGCATTCTTTACTGATACCATTTGTGTGTTGCAAGACCGTTTCTCGACAATGCTGATTGGAACCGGTAAAGAACGTGATGGGGTCTACTATTTCATAGATTATACTCCGGCCAGAGTTCATTCAGTGAAGAAAGTTTTTGACCATGTGTTGTGGCATTTTGATGAAGGCATCAAGTCAATGGAACCAAACAGACCTATGACTAGAGGTAGAGCACGCAAGCTAAGAGAGAAACTTGGAGAAACTGTGGTTGAAGTGCTAAGCAAGGAAGAGGAAGCTTCTACACCAAACCGCACCAAAATCGATAAGAGCCACATTGAAGTATTTTCAAGAAGTGCGAAGAAGAAGACAAGGGACTCGGACCAAGATCAAGACCAAGACATTCAAGATCTTCAAGAGATTCAAGAGGCTGAGCAAGAGGACCAAGAACCGTCAATACTTGAGTTGCAAGCAACAACCAAGGCTTGGCCTTTCATTGGGTCCAACAAGGTATGTTTTATTTACAATATGAATGTCTTTGCAGGTCCATCAAGACCAATGGCTCCAGCCTCTTAGATTAGAGAGTCTTAGAGTCCATAGGCTTTTAAATTTTGTTTAATAAAAGGTCAAGGCTTCAGCTTGTGAAGCAAGACCATCCGAACACAAAGTAGTTTCCGCATTTTTTTTGTTTGTTTCTTGTTGCTTGTTGTTGGGCTGCAACCCATCTTTATTTCTTAGTTCTTTTTGGCTTTGAGTCGGCCCTTTAGGGCTAGCTGATAGGACCATAATAGAAGGTCCCCTGGCAGCCGTGTATTCATTTTTAACCTATCATTAATAAAGATCGAACTTTCTTCTACTAAGAAAACCTAGCCGTTGGAAGCTTAGCCGCTTGTTCAATCGTGAAAACCACACCAAGTGATCTCGTGAGGATTCCCATTGATCAAAAGTGTGTCCGAGTGTATCAAGAAGCCTCCATTCTTCTTGTCGACAACTCTTCAATCCACCAACTTCCGCACCACATCTACATCTTAGCAAAGGAAGCACTTCGGTTTCCCTTTGATTGAGATTCATTCCAAACAACCTTAGAGAAGCACCTTGAGGCGTGTATCATTTAGGTATCAGAGCCAAAGGTTTCCTAGAAGGTTGTATCTATCATTAATCTTCGTTTTTTATCACGTTTAATTCTAATATTTGCTTCATTGTTATCGCATAGGTTGTTAGTTGAGTTTTCCAACTTGTTTTCCGACTTGTTTGCTTAGATCCGAGTTTGAACTTGTTTGTGTCAGCTAGGGTTCTTAGTTTTCAATTGTAGAAGACAAAGAAATTGGGTGATTGATCTCTAAAATCATGTAGGGTGCAGAGAATTGTGTTGTTTCCATAAATCGTTCTTTCCATTTTTGCGTTTTTACTTCTTTTCACATTTTACTTTTACAAAAAAGAAAAAGAAAAGTAACTGCGTATTTTTATCGTGTGTAGGAGCATGGAGAATCAAGCCAACATACCGAACATAGCTGAAACATTGGCTCAGCTCCAAGCTCAACTTCAAGTCATCAACACACGCATGGATCGCTTGGAGCCAAGATCGGGAAACACCCGTATGTCCGCACGTTCAAATGATGGTGACACGGATGCATACCTAGAGGAAGAGTTTGATCCAGAACCTGATGATCCACCTTTAAGACACCATACTACACGAAGGAGGGATCTACAGCACCGTGGACGTGAACGAGAAGACCCGGTACGCTCTAGTACCGATCCAAAGCTTACCGCACCCACCTTTGCCGGTAAGATTGATCCGGAAGCATACTTGGATTGGGAGAAGAGGATGGAGTACATCGTCGAATGTTACCACTATGCTGATCACAAGAGAAGTGAGCTTTGCTGCTGCTCAACTCACGGACAACGCATTGTCTTGGTGGGATCGAGACATGGCCGAACGTAGACGCCATCACTACAACCAAGTCGCCACTTGGCAAGAGATGAAGTTTAACTTAAGGAAAAGGTATGTGCCTCCATATTTCCATAGAGACTTACTGAAGAGGTTTTATAAGTTGGTGCAGGGAAATAGGTCCGTGGAGGAGTATTTTGAAGAGTTTGAATGCTTGAAGAAGCGGCTAGAAACCGAGGAGCCGGAAGAGACCATCATGGCTCAGTTTTTGGATGGGCTACAAAATCGAATAGCCAGAAAGGTGGAGAGACAACCATATCATGAGCTGAGGGAGT
>OVBA01002636.1:10282-32925 GCA_900406435.1 Lepidium aucheri | reverse complement strand
ATATAACACGATATTTAAGTTAATGCTATGCTTTTATTATATAAGAGATTAGAAACATAAATAAGTGGTTGGATTAATTTGGTGAATGATTACATAAACTTTAAATTTGAAAGCTGATGGATTGAAAACAGCTTGCAATAGGACCCAAATAGTTAATGTTTGGTTATGGGTCTTATACTGATCTTTTGATTTTGTCAAATTACGTGTGGATCATAGTCACATCTTGATGTTACTTAAATCAATTATTAATGAAAATCTTTGAAATATATGGAGCAGAATTAATATATGCACTTAGATAGATAATGTATATACACATTAGCTTTTGAGTCTCCATTAATTACTATACATAACTATGATCTAAAATTAACCAAAAAAGTGAACAATTAACCAATTGACTAAATATATTTTTTCAATTTATTTTTTTCATTCTTCATAAAATTCTGTATTTTGTTGTCACTCATAAAGTATATAATATGAGTGGGCAAAAGTATTCGATATCACAATTAAAAGCTTGGACTCGGAAAAAAACCATTAATATATAACACAAGTGTTCTATGAAAAAGTGTTCAATAACTCAATGTTCACGGTAAATTCTAACTTCAATATATTACCAATCCAGATGGAGAAGAGAAAAGTTTGTTATAGTGAAAAAAAGTAGAATATTTGAGAATGGTTTCGTGTTAATTCAAAATGAATATATATAATTGTTTATATACAATTATCTATACTAAACCAACTAAACCGACTTATTTACAATTCAATAAACTTATCTAAATCGAGAGTATATCTCAATACAATAACTAAGTGCAATCTTCATTCTCATACTTTATAGATTCTATAAGAATAAAAGACAAACAGATAAAGTTGAAAGTCTTCATAAATGGGCTTAAAGAGCACATGGATCAAATGACTGATTTCTAATCCTCATAGCTACATGGGGAAAAAAATTTGATTATTTGAGATGCAAAAAGCTGATCTAATCTGTTTTCTAAAATCAATGAAGTGCTAAATGATCCAACTAAAAAGTTTTGACCACTCTCTACTATAATTTATGGTGAGTTTTACGTTAAATATAAGATTTTATCAATTTTATTATTAACCATTTTTTTTTCTTTCAGAAATCACTATAAATACCAAATAACAGTTCATTGGTTTAAACTCAGTGGGTGACAAAACTTGAGGACTCTATAAGATTACAGTGATAGCCATTGAATTTAGATTTTGAAACAATCCTTGCATATACTATTTTTTGACATTTCTTTTCTATTTTTCCAATTAAACAAATAATTGGACATCAAGACTTCTTCCAAAGTATTAAGTATGAACACATAAATTTAACAAAACAAAAAGTATGAAAACATTACTATTTTTTGCTTTAAAAAGAAAGCAAAAAACAAAATGTATAATAGTTATGCAGTCAAGTGAGAAAAGTGGAAGTGATTATGCAAGGATGATGTACAAAATGTGTAAATCAGTACTTTTTTGTTTGGCTCAATGATTTAGTTATAATTTAATTGATTATTGCAAAATTATGAAAAAAATTGTATTGATCATCATCACTCAAATGAATCAACTTTATTTATCAGTCTCTTTCCATTTGTTTTAACATATAAGATGTTTAGGACTTGTTCTTATGTTTTAGTGCATATTACGTACTATGCTAAATTTAATGCATTAATATAATATAATTTCTTCTAAAGATAAATATTTTAGAGAAGTTTATTGCAGGTTCATTTTATAAACATAGAAATCTTGTTATTCGAACATTTATTTTAAAATCTTTATCAAAATTTATGTGTTATTCAACTATGGATTTCAAAATCCTTATCGAAATGATGTGTTATTGGTTCTATAATTTACAAATACTAATTAAAATAATCTATTATTCAACATAAATGAGTTGTGAATAAATTTATTTTTACAATAAAGCTCAATGGATTTCTCATCAATGCAAAAACTTGAAATATTTAATATAAATTCGTTATTTTGAATTTTAAAAAATTCACTTTTATATACTAAAATCATAGAATTTTGCTTAGATTTTCAAATCTTACATTTTTTTCTTCCAAATCCATCAAAATCAAACCTCCAATAAACCTCTCCTTAATATGCATATTTTTAACTAAGAAATTCTTATATTATTTTCTCATTTGATGATCACAATTTGTTATATAAAACTTTATTTTATCTTATCAAATCACATTGATGATTAAAATTTTCTTTAGCTTATAAATTTTTGCTATATAATCAATTAATAGACGATAGTGTCAAATAAAATCTTAATATTCAATATTATGCAAATAAGTCTTTATTAATTAAAGAATAACAAGTGGATTATAAAATCTAATATTAAAAACTAAATAGTCAAAAAGTCGAAAAAAAACAGTTAGTATGAGCCAATTTCCACACTGATTCCAACATGAATTTTCAACGAAATTGGTAAAGAGATATTGAAGAAAGCAAAGGGATAAAGAGGTGACTCTAATCAATTAAAGCTGCATGTTTCTCCCAAAGATGAGATCTTAAAGACTAAAGTTAGTTCATATTGTAAATTACAAAAAATAAAACAATATATCTGATTGCAAAAAGAAAAAAAATCCAACACTCCATAAATCTATTTTCATAAGATGTATAGAATATTCATACAAAATTCATTTTCATATGTTTTCTGAAAATTGTATTATAAATGTTGTATATAATATAATGTTTTTCACGTTAAAATAATTAAAAAAATATAACTCATGTAATTTATTAATCACCATGTTTAATTAGTCACAACTTATATTATAAATCAAAAAAGATTATAATTTCAATTACCTATATATATACACAAAGTATTTCAAGAAAGTCATGTTTCATATTTGTTAGAAAATAAAACATCGATCAAGTACCATATAATCGAAAAACCCATTTAAAAACTCATGCAAATGATTAATATTGCAGTGAGAAACACACATATATAGACATGAGTGTGTGTTTATGTTCTGTCTCAGCTTACCGGAGACTTAGGTCATCGTGACGATTGGTCTTAAAGATTGAGAAGCAAAATATGTAAGTTTAGGGGAATGAAGCCTGGTCCGACATCATCATCATCACCATTATCATTGTCATGATGAACATGAGATTGAATGGTCTCGGACAAGGCATCATTCACCTGAACTTTTGCCTCATAGAGAAAAAGAGAAGAGAAGAGAAGAGAAGAGAAGAGAAGAGAGAAGACGTGAATCGACCATGCATTTTCAACTAAAGATGGGTCCTTTAATTACGCAAAAAGCTCGTTTCTCTTGCCTTTTGTTTTCGTTTCTTCTCACAATAAAGAGGATCACTTTTTATAGAGGATGAATTGTGTCAATAATTTCGGAGAAAGGTATTTGTATACAATATATATTATTAACAAAACGTTCTATAATTAAGCAAAACCCTAGTTGATTATGATTTTTACAATAGTTACTTTGAACAAGGAGCTTGCAAGTCTAGTGGTACGGGATGAGACTGAGATTTTAAGCAGTTTGCAAGCTCGATTCTCCTATTGCTTGAAACTAAGTCACATTTTCTGGTCATTCTTACATGGATATAGGCCATTACATTTGGTCCATTTGAATAACGTAAAAGGTCTATTCGTATGTTGCATCTCCCCTAAAGATCAGTCTTGGTATTAAATAGACTTGGAGTAACTCATTTTCTTTAAATAAAAGTGTTATTACTGTTTAAACCTTCATGTTACATGTTTGACAACAAAAGTTAATCTTACTTGTTGCTATAAGAAATTGCTTGTAAGCTGATGGTTAAATCCGTCGGAAAACCATCAATAAAGCTATTTTTCGATGGGTTTATGATGCGTTGATTTTGTAAGAAACCACATTGATATCTGTTAAAAATTTTGACGGATACTAAAAGTACTAGAAGTTAACTAAGACCATCTCCATCGAAGAGATATTAATCTAGGCTCTGAAAAAATAAAGTAATATTATTTTAATAAGAATTTATTTTTTATTTAAATTTTTTTTTTAAAACAATTGTTCAATCCAATAATAACACGCGTAAGATACCAGTTCTTATATGAGTGATTTGAGAACTTCATTGTCTTCTCTCTCATACTTTTTAATTTTTATTTTTTATTTTTTAATCTTAAGAAACTCCATCTTTTTTAACCGATGGACATGCTCTAATAATACAGATAAGTGTTTATTTATGTTCTAAATGATAGAGTTTGGTATATATGATAAACTTGGTACACCAAACTTTCAAAATTTGTTAAGTCTATACATGGAAACTTTATAAACAGAGAGAAGTTTGGCATGTAATATAAGGACGTATATCTATTTAAACAATCACATTCTACTTTTATAAGTTTCTTCTATTTACAAGTCAAAAAAGAAAGATAAAGTTTCTTTTGATAACCATTCATATTACTATTAGCTGCTGAAGAATTAGTTCCCTATCACAATCTGAAAACTATCTAACATTTCACAACTTGTATCATCTTTACTAAACGTCTAATTATTGATTAGAACACGTTTTATCAAAAAATGGATCAAAAGTAACCAGTCTGTTTGGATCTAAATGAAAAGTAACCAAATACCATAAGATAAGTGATACTAGTATTCTAGAAACGTTCGATTAGTTGAGAGAAACCGAAACTAAACCAAATCTCTGATTGCAATTAAGTTTGACTTTTTTTTATATATATTTTTTTTTTGTCAATACTGGGTCATAAACCTATTAGCCAAGTTCCTACGTAAAGATAATGAAACTTTAGCCGAGTTACTCTCAGTCAGGTGGTTAGGATGATCCAGCTAATGACTCAGAACACCGGGGTTCGATTCCTCCCCACTATGCTAATTGAATTAAAAGGGATTTTAGGATGTGGACTAGGTTATAGATCGGGCCTAATGATACATGCATTTAGCAGACTTACACCTGCCAATTGAGTTTTTGGTTCCGATAAAGAACAAGAGAAGAGAAAGAGGAAGGCTTGTATATTAATATATCTCCAAAACATATAACAACATTACAAATTACAATCACAAAATTTAGTAAAACCTATAACAATGGGTTTCTTCTACCTTGTGTCAACTACTCAAAATTTTGATTAAAGTAAAAAACAAAAAAATTCTATACTATAAATCAAAAATCTTATTAGAATTCATGTGTTCTTGCAAGAAGTTGAAGAAATCTTTGTTGTTGCTGCTATTCTTTAGCTGATCGTAAACTTCTGTAACATAACCAAAGTCTCGTCCATAGATATGACTTGCACATGCAGCTTTGTAACTCGTCATCTCCCAATCTCCTGTTAGTAAACTGTCTTTTATGCCTGTGTCCAGTTTTTCTGGGGAGAAATGGCGGTTTAGCCACCATTTAGCTCGAAGGGTCCATGCTGTATTGGTGAATATTGTTGGTGTTTGGTTGTATCGAACAGAATATGTTTGTCGAATTGGTTGATCTTCAGATCCATTGAAGCAGACCGACATTCGGTCCTCGTTAAGATTCTCAAAGTAGCTGAAGCAAGAGGCTAACTCTTTCCAGATTATAGGCTCGGGAAAAGAAGCTTCAACTTGCAATGCTATCATTTCGATTAGCGACTCTCTACTATACTCATCTGCAAGGAATTAAAACAAACGGTATTAGAGACGAACTAGGTAGGATTTAAGGTCTTAAGACTAAAAAGTATTACATGGCTTGATTGTAAATACCTTCCAGGCACATTTCAATGAGCTTCTTTAGGGACGTTATACAGCTAGGATCAATTTTTAAGATATCTTCATAGCATTTTGCGAGCATGTCACTGTTACGATGAAATTTCTCCATCATAAAGGCCTTAATCCTATAAATGAGCAAAATCACCAAATCCCATTTCAGAAAACCTCTGTTTCATGTTCTAAAGTCCTAAGGCGGGCAGAGATACTAAACAGAGAACAAAAGACGTTTTTTTGTACCTGAAAGCCTTAATGTCATGTACTTTGTCGCAAATCTCCTCGACCACTTTCATCGTTTCATCTACATGACCTCCAATTAACAGAAGCTAGAAGGGAATTAAAGAACAACGAAAAGAGAAACATTTCATCAGTGTGTGACATTCAAGCTTTAAGGGAGGAACATGATAATTTAAAAAGCAATTTAGGCAACAAGCGTGATATCAGTTTATACCTGTACAAGTGGATGCAATGCAGCCAAAGATACTTGAGGCTGGGACTGCACAGTAAGCCGCAAATATCTTACTGCTTCCTTATAATAAGAATCATTGATCACCTTTCTGTAACAATCAGGATCTTCTGGCGGTCTCAAAGGAAGCAACCATGGATCCATGTCACCTAACAAAAAAAAAAACAGTCATAACCAACAGGACTGGTTGGTTGTGGGTTATAACATAATGCCAGCTTCTGAAAATACTCATACTAACCAAGAATCTTAATAAGAGTTGGATCAAATGCAACTTCATCTTGTGTAGAGGCTTCGTTCTCTTCAGAGGAGGCATAGAAGCGTGATTGAATGGTAAATTCCTGAGAACACTCCAATTTTACCTTCTGATCCATCGTTGTCCCTGAATCACTGATGGACATATGAGAAACTTTTTTACAATTCATGACCGAAGTCTCTGAATCATTTCTAGCAGAAACATCAGACTCCACAGAGTTAACTGACTCGTCCCCGACTGCAGACTTGACTAAACTATTGGATCTTGATTCTGACATATTAGATACGCTTTCGCTGCAGTCTGAATCGTAAGGTTGTAACTCCTTCAAGAATCTACTAGACCACATCTTATAGAATGTGATTCCTATAAAAAGATTTGCCCGTGGAAGCATTGCAAAATCACGGTTCTGCATCAAGCTACCAAAAGATAAAGAGAAATCATCACAAATAATTCAAGCAAGAGATGTAGAAGACAGCCCTCAGAAAGGTGGACTCAGACATTGGTTGATAAAGATACAAACTATCAATATACACAAATCACAAGATAACAAGTGCATTGAAAATGGTATTAACTATCAAAAGCAAGCTATAGAAGATATCAATTATACCTGATTACAGCACTATACGCCTCACTGTTCATATCATGCTCGATAAAATGACAAATCTGCTCGAACCAAACCAAGAGCTTTTCCTGTACAAATGGCCAAATAACACAAATTGATCCTCCAGCCTTAGAGCAATATGCAAATACAGAAATCAAACTAAAAACAAAAACTGCTAATATTGTCCAATAAACACAAATTCTTGGGATTTCAAAATCTAAAGAGGGACCTCTTTATGTTGTTTACCAATCTGTCCAATCCAAGTATCATAAATTCTTCCAATCTCGTCAGCTTTGCTTTCCTTAGTTTCCAAGTGATTCAGAATTTGTATTTGAGCCTACAAACAAACAAAAAGGAACAACACGAATTAGACCGCAACAAAAAGCAAACACTATTTCATCTATAGAGATAAAAGCAAACCTCGTATTTGAGGCGATTCATCTTCGGACAATGATTTTTGATTGTCCCTTGCATCAGAACGCTAAGTACACGGCTTGCATCACTCCAGTTTCCCCGGCGAAGTAGCTCACGAAGAATCCCCGGTAATCTATTGAGATAATCACTACGGCTTGCTTTTGGCCCAAGCCCGAGAAGATAAGATGGTTTCGCTTTGCAGAGAAGAGTTCTCTTGAACTTCTGTCTATTTAACACGATTGAGTCATGATTCGAAGTAATTACACGACGACGCTTAGGTTTCTCTTCTTTAAAGCTCTCAGTATACTCTTCCGTTTCCACCATTACCCTTATTCACAAATCTTCGTTGAAAAAACACTTCCCAGAAGCTATAAAACTATGAGCATCGAAATTTAGCTTGGAGGTTAAAATAACGACTCTAATTAAATAACCCAGGAAGTGGATGACGATTAAGCAAAGTTTGAAACTAACAACGATGAAGCTTTTTACAAGTAAATTAGGGTTTTGGAAGCCTGAGGAAATACGATTGCTTCCAGATAAACCCTAATATCACCTTGCAATTGCAAACAGAGGAAGAAGGAGATGTCATGAAACCAAATCTGATTTTAATTACACTTTACTTAATGGGCCTTAGACCCAATATATACTGGGCCGAATTGTTTATCTCATTCGAAATACCCAAACATGCGTGCCGTTTTCAGTTGTTTTCTTTTTTCACCGTGCCGTTTTCTGTTGTTTCCAAACAACTGATAATTACAGTAACTTGAAAAAGTAAAAAAGAATAAGAAGGAACTCTGTGACTGATTAAGTGAAAGCCACAACATTTATTTGATTCTCTTTACATTGTCAAAGATACATTTAAACACAAAGAGAAGAAGAAGATGTAGAGAATATGCAAAGCTTCTGGATGATACAGAGGGTTTGGGATCAGTTTAAAGAGAGTTTAGCTAGAGTGAGTGAGAGTACCTTTACTCCATTAGCCATGTCTTCAGGGGATGAGTATTCTTCAGGTTTATGACTGTATCCTGCAAAATATCAAAACCCAATTGAAAAAAGTTAATGAGTGTGCAGATTCAATCAAGAACACGCTTTCGTTGATTCAGATATATACCTTTGTAGCAAGGGATGAATATCATACCCATTGGAGATATCCTGGTAACAACAATACAACAGAGTTAAGCATTACACTAAGCAAGAACATTACAAGTAGAAAGTGAACTAATGATCTAACAGTTACTGATCAGACAATTAGAAAAATGGACAAGGAACTTTAAGTGTTTTAAGAAGAGTTGTTGTTTTGATGATTATGAATTTGAAAGTTTAAAGTTGTATTACAAACATGAGACATGAAGAATTTTGCAGTACCTGGCCATGAAAAGAGAATCATGATAAGCTCGGCTTATCATCATCTTATGAGATAAGTTTAGCTCTGTGGTTGCCTCTGCCATTTTCTTAATTACTAGTTTGTCAGAGAGTGCAGGTGGATCTTGATTTACAATTTTGAATTCTGATAGGTTCACTTTCCGTTTCTTAGCAATTGTGTTGGCAGATTCCTGAATTTTCTTGATCACGGTGTTTCTTCTAGCTTCATCGATATCTCTTGTATCTTTGAAAGAACGCAAAACACAAATTTAGTCGCAACTAGCAAACCAAAAAGACTCTGTATTACTACTACTCTCAGAGTTTCAGCTTCCTCAAGAGTTCAGATAAAGTACACAATTTTTACCAGATTTTCTCTATTAGTATGTGTGATGGGAGACTAAGCATTACCGATTTCAAGATGAGATTTGCTTGGAATGCTGTTAATTGCCCCAGGATGTAGCTCCAGAATACCTTAAACCACAAAGATACATCTTGTGAATAAGTTCTATTGAGAGTAAGTAAGTTCTAGTGAAACAGTGTGGCAAAACTTACCAACAGTTCCTACAGTATCTATAGATTCTGACTCTAAAACATGTTTCTCCACAGCTAGGGCCAACTCTGCAGCCGCAAGCCCGGCATCATTTCTTGGAAAACCAACATTATACATTGATCAGTATGCTAGTGATCAAACAAATGGTTTAGTTGTATAGTATAACTCACCTATACGGCATAAGCACAGCACCTGCATGACCTCCATTGCCTTCAAATTCAACCTTCAAACTAGCTGGAGCAGCAATGGCAGTTACTACACCAATATCTAAACCTGTCGTCAAATAGTTTGTGATATCAACAAAAACGAAAGAGAGCAAAAGCTTAAATGCGGAAAACAGAAATTAACCAGACCTTCATCTTCGAGTATAGGTCCTTGTTCAATATGCAACTCTAGAAAAGCAAAGTAACTTCCTTTCTTCAAGAACACACTCGATAGGTCGTCATCTTTATCCTCTGCATATCCAGCTGATCTAGCTGCTTCTATAAAGGACACGTTTTGGCCATCAACAACTGTAGTCTTTAATGCTTCCGCAAGCTCTTTGCTTCCAGCAAGTAAGCGGCTGGATCAAGAACGTGTACAAGTTAGACAAAACGAAATAAAACATCAAGCATTTATTAATTCATAAAGATCAAAAGAGTACCTTCCTAGACAGCTAATCCCAAATCGTGTTGGTTCTTCAGATGTGAACAAGATTATCTCCAGAGATCTCTTCGGTTCAAACCCCGACCTTAACAGAACAAAGAACCAACAAGATGAGAGTTTACTTTATATAATCCATAGATTCAAACATCTTAGATTCTTAATACCTTTTCAAGACATTGATAGCTTCAATTGCACCTAAAACACCAACAACACCATCAAAC
The DNA here is from genome assembly GCA_900406435.1 of Lepidium aucheri. Classification (NCBI taxonomy): domain Eukaryota; kingdom Viridiplantae; phylum Streptophyta; class Magnoliopsida; order Brassicales; family Brassicaceae; genus Lepidium; species Lepidium aucheri. The sequence goes on along the minus strand of OVBA01002636.1, from coordinate 22,717 downwards.
TTTCCGGAATACGGAATAGCATCAATATGAGAACCAGTAGCTACAGCAGGAAGATTTGGCTCTGAACCATTCCTAAATTAAGATAAATCAAATAATCAAACATACAAATAAAAGAAAACTAATCTCTTAAACAAAACAATGAGCAAGAGAGATAGATCCAAACCATCTGCCAAATATGTTACCAACAGCATCCTCTCTAACAGAGAGACCAGCAAGTGCCATCAAATTCTTCACATACCTAACAAACATCAACCAAGAAAACTCAGTTCAAATTAACAAAAATCTAATCTTAATGATCAATACTTTAAGATAATTGATTCAATTACCGTCGAGCTAAAACATCTTTATCAGTATAGAGAACTCTAGTGACTGATGGAGAAGGAGCATCAGAGAAATTAGAAAGCTCATCTATCTAAACCAAAACAAAAGAAGCCGCCATTAAATTCAAAGCTCAACACTTTTAAATCTACTAAAAAACCCTTCTTCACATATCACAAACTAATCCAGAAACCCAATTCAAAACACACTCCTTTGAACCTGTTTTTGTAATCCTTGAGCATCAACAGACAGTGAAGAAGCGAGAGTTCTGGAATCAAATTGACCCGGTTCATGAATTGGGTATCCAGAAAAATCTTCCATAGTTCTAATAGTTTCATGTTGAAGTTGAGCTGAGTTTGAAGGTAGCAGAAGGAAGACGAGAAGAAGAGTAAAAGAACAGAAACGAGTTGGTGATTCAAAAGATTCCATTTTTTTTTTCTGTGAATGTTTGATTCTGTGAGAGAAGAAAGACATCGACATATTATTGAGTTTTCATAATTTGGTATCTAACTTTTGTAAAAGATTAATTAATTAACCTTAAAATTTAGATTAAGCAAATAATATCCAAATTGTTTGAAGGGAAACCCTGAAACTCAGTGGGAATCTGACACAGAGTGTTTAGTTGTACTCTATGCCTCTAATCTCATTTCATGTGCATATAAAAAACAAAATTAATTTGTTTGGGATCTTTTTTGGGGGTTAATTTGTGAGAATTGAAACTTTTGGTCTCTTCCTCGAAGTAAAGAATCTAAGCATTGACTGTTACTGCAAGTGCTATGGATTAAATTTCGACCGGCCCGGCTTAAACAGATAAAGCCCAATTCCGTGGGCCTCTTGTTAGTACTTTTCTTATTGTTGGACCAACGAAAATTAACATTTAAAGCCCATTGGCTTTACTTGTTCATAAGCCCATTTACTTGGTCAGTAATTGGTTAAATGAATAAAAAATGAGATTGAGTTCTAGAATTCCATATTACTAAGAAAAACATGTTTTTTTTTTTCAACTCAGTTCATTACGAAGATAATAGGTTACAACATTAAATCATTGGAATATTCTCTAATATTACGAGCGAGAACATCGGTTTTATGATTTAAAGATCTCGGAATTAAATGCAAAGAAAACAAACGGAAAAGAGATTGTAACCTAGCAAAGTCCTCTTGGTAGGAACGAAACGCTGGCCACTCTTCCTGATCCATAAAGATCTTTACCACATCTGCGCAATCTATCGCAAAAGCCACTTCTAAAAATTGAAAAGCTAGAAGAGACTCCATTGCCCAAAGCAAAGCTTCAACTTCTGAATGAAAAGCAGAGAGACTCCTTCTAATACCACGAGCACCCGTGCATACTCCTTCGAAAGAATAAGAAAAACATGTTTGCATATATATATAGTGTTACACTTGTAAATTTCATATACACGTGCCACCACCGTACTGTACTGGTGCTCAGGGTAATGTGGGAGCCCACAACGCACATATTATTTCTGGACCGAAGCTAAACTCTCGCCTATTGTTACGCCTGCATTTATATGAGTCTAAATTGCAAAGATCTCGTATTAAATACAAAAATACTAACTCGCCAAGTCTTTTCCTCCTATAAAAACCTGAACTCCTTTTTTTATTCTACACATTTTTTGGCGATAAAACAATACCAAATTATTTCTCACAACATGTTTAGATTCTGAAAGTGTAGCACTAGACACATCAGTTCGTAGATTCCATTAATTGTCGACTGGTCTTATCTTTAGTTTTATCCTATGATCCAAAAATGCATCAATCCGAATACATCTGTTGCCATTTATTAAATTAAAATAACGAGACACTCGTCTTAGGTCTATTTGTGTTTACCTTAACCGTTTGTTTCTTTTTGATCGTTTATTATACCATTTGTAATCGCTAATGCAAGTTGTTCGAGCAATGTTCAACCATTTTTATTGTCTCATTTTTCTTGGGTGTTAATTTCTTCTACGTTATTATCTAAAACGATATGACTCTAAATGTGTATCGGATTTTATACTTCTGTATTATTGTATTTTTTAAGCTTGAATTGTAACACTCTCTACCTCTCTCATATGTGAATTGAAATACAACTAGTTTGACAAAAACCTTATGAGTTTTATTTTTACAAGATAATTTGCCACATCAAATAGATGAACATCATCCATAGAGTTTTTTTTCCAACAATTAACCTTGATAAGATCCGATCCATAGTCTAAATACTTTCATTCAAATAGAATGGATTCAAACTCACCACTTAATGCTAAGCTATATCAGGAACAAACTATTAAAATATGGGCTTTCAACTCAAAACCAATTGGCAGTGAGTGGAGAGGCTCATATCTTATATATACTAGAGAGGATCCTTTCCAACTTTCGATGTGGGATATTATTCCCTAATACGCCTCCTCGAGGTAATGGCTATTTGGCCATTAATCTCGTATGCTCGGGGATGGATTGACGGCACCAATACTGGGCCTGAGTTGTCGATAATTGAACCAACTACAGATCAGATCGGGTTGGATAGCATAGATCGTGGGCTCTGATACCATATTAAAATATGGGCTTCCAACTCAAAACCAATTAGCAACGAGTGGAAAAGTTCATATCTTATATATACTAGAGAAGATCTTTTCCAACTTCCGATGTTAGATATTATTCCCTAATACAAACTAATTGGTTACCTGCTTCTTTTGACCTATGAGAATTCATTTTCGATGGCTAGAATTATAATTTTTTCTAAAAATCTTATTGAAATTATATTCTAAACGATGGATACAATTTAATAAGGTTGCTTAATAACTCATATTTCGTGTAATTTAGATATACAGTAAGTTGTGGATGGCTTGAATACGAAACGATTATTATGATTAAAATAAATTGTCGTGAAGTCAATAATGAACACCCCAATTGGATGTACTTAATTTTCAGAATGTACGTACAAACTCTATAAATACATTGTTTCTTATTAAGACAAGAACACAATTCAAATTCAAATCACATAAAGTTTTACAAAATCAATACAACTCAAGAAAAAATGGCAAGCACATGTGAAGGTATGTATAACTCTAATTGCATATACGATTTCATTAAACACATGTTTTATACATATAAACTCAAAATAAAAATCCAATCGCAAGCAATATCTCTACAAGCTTAGATATATGTGTTAGAATTCATAGAGTCAGAGTATAACTTTATGATTAGTTTTTTTTATTAACGGCAATATTAATATTGGGCCATAATAGCCAGTCTATTAGCCAACTTCCTATATAAATTTCGTAGGTAGTGAAAAATTCGATCCTTGATTGTACATGTGCGCCTGCTTTTAGTGGACTTACCACCAACCACTACATTAAAAACCACTTGCGACTTTATGACTAGAGTTTAAAGATATAAAAATGTAATTAGAGTACATAAATAATATCCTTGTAGTGAATGATTTGTTAATGAAATAATAAACAGATGCAGGAAAAAGCTCATGGCCGGAATTAATGGGGACAAAAGGAGAATATGCAAAAGAAGTGATCGAAAGAGAAAATCCCAAAATCAAAGCAGAGATAATTTTGGATGGAACTAAAGTTATTGCGATCTTTATATGTGATCGTGTTTACGTTTGGGTCAATGATTGTGGAGTGGTTGTTAAAATTCCTATCATTGGTTAATTATTATAATAACACAACTATACATAAAAAAATGTTATGTACTCTATCATAAATAATGGTTTGTTCTTGTACAAGTGTAATAATGAAGAGATTTTGATGATCTCTGGTTTGGTTGTATACGAACGATCGATCATGCTTTTTATCTTATAGATATGAATCAACTTATGTCAACAATTCGATGCCACTTAGTCTAAATAATATAAAAATTTCTTTATGAGATGGTACACTGGAAAAATCCAAAAGTAAAACATCTTAGAATATATGAATCAAAAGATTCCATTTTATTTCCTTTGAATATTTGATTGTGAGAGATATAAGACATCAACATACTATTTGCAGTTTTCATAATTTGGTATCTAACTTCTGACAAAGATTAATTAAATAACGTTAAAATTTAATTAGTAATTAATATCCAAACGAGTTTGGATAAATAGGTGGCCCAGTTGGTTTGATCATGATTCGGTGTAACACCAAATAGTGAGTTCGTAACTTAGTGGGAATCTAACCAAATGTATTTTTGTCAACTCATTAAATATATTAGCATAAACACCCCAAGGGGAGAAACTTTTATAATATTAAATCACTAGTCGGTTTTTTATGGTTTAAAGATTTTGGAATTACATGGAGAAGACAAAAAAGGCAATCTAGCAAAATCCTCCATAGCCAAGCTAAAAAGATTCTGCTCCTAAATTTATATGAATTTCCTCAAAACCTCCATAGCCAAACTTCTACAAATTTCTTCATCTACAAAATCCTAACTGAATCGCAATGCCCTATTTATCCTCACTTGTCTACATGATGCATGTATTAGCCACAACCTCTTGATATACCCTCTGCAGCTCTCGTACTATGATCATCATAATAGATTGAGGAAGCCTCATAAGACTTGAACTAAGTGTGTCATCCTTATTCCATTTTCTTCATTTTCTCTCTATTCATGAACTATCCTTTCTAAATTGTTTATTATTTTTCTTGATCTCCCCTTTTATATCAAATAGTGGCATGAGACCATTAAATAGATTGCATGGACAAAAGAACGAAAACTATATGGAGAATGTTTGCAGTAGACATTCATCGTATTTTAATTCTGGAATGTAAAACACTATCCTTATTGTCAAATATGGAAAATTCCCCATTGATGATATCTAATATCTTCTGTAAACAATCCCAATAAAAAATCCCCAATTGGAGGATGAAATATGACAGTGAAAGAAAGAAGAAGGGAAAACGAAATTCAACTTACATGTTTTCCATTGACAAAATATGAGCATGGACATTAAGATATGATGGAAAAATTTTAAAACATAGGGGACAAAATACAGAGCAAAAGAGAGAAGGACATGTGCTACTGAGAGAAAAATTTAAGGAAAGAGGGGAACCAAAAGCAATGGACTAGTAACAAAAATGATAGACATGAAACATATGAGAAAAAATAAAAACATGGGAGGCATGAACATCAATAATAGAAGACACATAAATTGATATGGACATAAATATGAAATGAGGAAAAAAAACACAGAGATTATCCATACCGGCCAATATTCTAATAACTATTTTTGTCCATGTCAGTTAGAATTTTGGTTTGATTTATTCCAATATTCTAAAATTAATTTTGGTTTGATTTATTCAAGTAAAATTATTTGATACTTGTATTTTTCTTGTCCAAATCAAGTATTTGTTAAAATAAGTACTTATAATAAAAAGACTTGAAAACTATTTGATCTGGGTTCTATGTTCAAAATCGCTAGTTAAAATTGAATATTTGTTCATTTTGTACAAAAAATTATTTTATTTTAATCATAATTATAGATATATTATAGTTATTGAGCTTAACATAAACTTATTTGAAAAATCAGTAATATTGTTTTTTCTTATATAAGTATATATATATGTATATATAACCTTAAGCTTTAAACATTTATGAATATAAAATAACAGTTTAAGTACTAATAAACCAAATATTAAATTTTTTTAACGTTTGTTACTTAATTTGTACTTACGAGTAATGACATTAACTTATTTATGTTTGAGTTAATTATAAGAGATACATAATTTTTTGAATCATGTACAAGCTGAATAACGAGTACCATCTGAGTGACAAATAAGTATGCCCAACTATAACCCACATAGATTGTGAAATTTTCTGCTATTATATTTTGAAAGTCTACATCTATATAATTTTGAATATAAAAAATAATTTTTTTTATAACGCTCGAACATTTATGAAAATTGAATCACGAGAAATTTTGATAGGATTACATAGATGTTGGATTGAGAGTATCCGAATTCTCACGTAATATTCCCTTAAATATCTCATCGAGATTCTATCCATGTTATAATTTTCTTACAACTTATAACGATAAAAAAAATTCTCACACTTTGATCTGTTTATATTCTGATTTTACTATATTTAATGAAGCATGTTTGGCAAGAAAAAAATGACTGTACCGAACAACTTCAACCAATGTCTACTAACACATAATGATTTCAAATTAAAATATAAAATACTAAAATAATCATACAATAATTAAAATTGATAATAATAATTAAGAACTTCACATAAAAATATAAAATAGTATTTCTTCACGGTTAATAGAAAAATTATATTAAATAAATATATAATAATAAAATTGAATATTAATTAGTATCACGATGACATCGTGTAGAACTTTCACAACCTCTATTATAACTATTAACAGGAGTTTTGACACATTCATTTGGATTTTTTGAGCTACATCCTGGAATTCTGTTTCGGGCTATTGCTCCATATCCTAAATGTTTGTTTCCTTTGCTGAATCCACTAAATAATGATAATATAATCATTATTAAAACCATGAACAAAGAGATAGCCTTCTTTTGTGCAGCCATTTTTTTTTGAAAAGAAAATATTTTGTTGTATTCTCTTTGTTTTTTTTCTTAGTTATTATATTTATTTTTTTTGAATGAATGATGAATTGTTGATATGTGTTTCTTTGCTTTATAACGAAAAGATACTTCTAAATATAGAAAACCAGTGCATAGTGTATACACTATTTTTTATTTGCGGTTTTCAAATTTTTGTTTTATGTATTAGCAAGAATGTTTGAAATGAAAAGATGTTTATTGGTTTTCTATAGCATTACAGCAAATTTAAATTTTTTAACAAACTAAAACCACTGTATAAATAATAATTTATAGGTGTTACAAGAGTTGTGGCATAACTGAATTTAGTTATATAATATTGAATTAATTAAAGGGGAATTGTAAAAAATGACCTTCAAAAATATCTCTCATCATTGTCTTCATTTTTTGAACATTTTCAAAAATATCTCTCATTATGGAAAATAACCAAAATACTCTTAGATTATTATTTTTTCAAATTTTATATTTTTCAAATTTTTTTCTCTCCAAAAAACTTTTTTCCTGCCAATTTTTTTACCGCCAAAAATTTTTATAAAGAAGTTTAAAAATTTTTTTATAAGAAAGCTTATAAAACTTATAATGCTTTATAAGAGAGCTTATAGAATAGTTTTAATAAAAATTCTCGAAATTTTTTTTATTCAAACCATCGAAAATGAAACCCCATGGATGATGCTCATCTATTTGATGTGGCTAATTGTCTTATAAATATATAACTCCTACCATTTTTTTGTCAAACTAGTTGTATTTAAGTCTACACTTGAAAGAGATAGTGTTACAATTCAAGCTTAGAAATACAATAATACAGAAGTATAAACTTAACATTAAGATTAAACATATATGATAAAATCCTAGACACACAAAGTGTAATCTATTGATTTCCCCATCTTCTGTTGTTGCGATGAACACTTTGATGTGCTCTCTTATGAGTCATCACGGGTCTATTCGTGGCTTTAGGTACAATAAAATGTTGTTTTTTTGGTGTTGGCTTTCTGCAATCTTCTGAGATTGAGTGCTTCTCTTTTATTTTATTTTTTTTTGTCAACATTTGACCGTAACTGGGCGGCCCATTAGCCAAGTGTGCTTGCTATTTACTGGGCTTACCGCATGCCACTAGACTAAATGCCACTTACGATATTTTTATTCAGATAATCAATTATCCAAATGAGTTTTGGTAAAATTATCAAGCCGAACTGAATACCAAACTAATATAGATAATTGTTTTCAATCGGGTTATTTAGAGTTTCCAAACCCAAACCAAATGATTTATTTCAGTTTGGTTGGTTAAAAAACCATCCAGTTCGGTAAATATACCCTGTCCTACTTAAAGCTTTTATATATTAGAGACACTCTACTTGCTCGGCTAGCTCACAAAAGGGAATTAAGCGTTTGCTTTCCTTTTGGTTTGCTTTTACTTAATATCTCTCCTTTTAATTTTTTGGGTTCTATAAACTAACTCTACTATTGTAATTTTAGCATTTGTTTTATGTATTTTCTATTACAAGTTGTGGAGGTAATTTCTTTTTGTCTGTTGTTAAAAGGTTGAGGCTTTTAATCCTCTTTTTCTTTCTAATAAAACTTTAATGTGCGAAAAAATAACTCCACTACTTTTGTAGTTATATAATTACCCATTTTCTTTTGGTAATAAATTAACATTTTGTCAAAAAAAACTTTCAGTTCTTTTATTTTTTTTGTTAACAATCAAACAACTCAAATGATTAAGATTCAAATTCACCATCTGATGCCTAGATCATGGTTAAACCAATTGAACCACTTACTTTTTGAAAAAAAAAACTTTAAAATACTCAAAATTCCGAAGATATTTCAGATTTTTTCTCTACAATTTAGTTATACTCATAATATTAAGATATTCAGCCAGATTTGAAGGTAGTAAACGACTGCAAGTGCTATGGATCTCACCCTAAATGTGCATCAGATTTAATCCTATATGTTTGATCTTAATGTTATGCTTTTATTTTTTTGGTGAATATCTTAATATTATGGTTATACTTCTGTATTATTGTATTTCTAAGCTTGAATGGTAACACTCTACCTCTTTCACGTGTGAATTGAAATACAAATAGTTTAAAAAAAAAAAAAAAAAAATAGTAGGAGTTTTATTATTACAAGACAATATGCCACATCAAATAGATGAACATCATCTATGGGGTTTCATTTTTGATGGCTAGAATTATTATTTTTAGTTACTTTTATTAAAACTATTTTCTAATTGATATATACAAATTAATAAGGTTGCTAATAAAAATATACAGTAAGTTCTGGAGGCTTACGAAACGATTATTATGACTAAAATAACAATTAGAGCAGCCCAATTTGGATGTACATTATCTTCAAAATGTACGTACAAACTCTATAAATACATTGTTTTCTTATTAAGACAAGAACCCAATAACAAATTCAAATCACATAAATTTTATAAAATCAATACATAAACTCAAGAAAAAATGGCAAGCATATGTGAAGGTGTGTATATTTAGTTATTTACATATACGTAAACTTTGTTTAGCTTTTGGTTTATGACTTATTTAAACTAAACCATCATTATCATACATATGTAAGTTATTCGACTCCGTTTCTTAAGTATGTATATATGGACTAGCTTTTTATTTTGACGCAAAATAAAATAAAATCATACAATATATGTGTTAGAATTCATCAAATCAGAGTCTAATAACTTTATGACTAGAGTTTAGAGATTAAAAAGATGTAATTAGATAGTATAAATAACCTTATGGTTATATGTCCACTTCTCTATTATATATTTCTCGTCAGAGTTCGATTTCAGGAAGTCGCATTATGATACATAATATTATTAGGAGTTTAAAGATTGGATATCAATAGAATATTTCCGATCTAATTGGTGATTAAAAAATAACTTTATGGCCACTGAAGAAGTTTTGGTTAATGGATTTTTGGATGTTAGAGTGTAATATCTTGTAGTGAATGATTTGTTAATGAAATAATAAACAGATGCAGGAAAAAGCTCATGGCCGGAATTAATGGGGACAAAAGGAGAATATGCAAAAGAAGTGATCGAAAGAGAAAATCCCAAAATCAAAGCAGTCATTATTTTGGAAGGAACTATTGTTCGTGCGATCTTCAAATGGGATCGTGTTTATGTTTGGGTTAACGATTGTGGAATCGTTGTTGAAATACCTAGGATCGGTTAATTATTATAATATCACAAGTATATACAAAAAATGTTATGTATTCCCAAAATATAATTACTATAAATAATCGTTTGTTTATATAAATAATAGTGTAATAATGAAGATTGTGATGATCTCTCGTTGTATAAGACCATGCTCTGTATATTATAAATAAAATTGAAGATTGTGATTTATTTGAATATTTGGGTTACTGTAGGGTACTTTTGTTGACTTCTAAGGGCATTTTGAGTATGTTCCCTGATCTTACGGTGGATCAATTTATAGACTATAGAACGGGTTCATGGAAAAAAACACTTATTTAGCAATATTTTGATCCTATCGATGCTCAAATTATTCTAGGAATCCCTATTCCCAGAAAGCTGAGACCAGATTATTGGGGCTGGCACTTCTCTAAGAATGGACGATATTCTGTTAAGACGGGTTATCAAACTGAAGAGTCCTTCTCCTTACTTGCAGTTGGTCAATTTGGTCCAAATTTTCATGCCTTATAAAAATTTGGAAATTCAATTGTCCTCATAAAATTAAACATTTTATCTGGCAAACCCTATCGGGCTGTACTGCTGTCAAACAAAATCTTAGTAATCGAGGTATTAATTGTGCTACGCGTTGTTCCCGATGTGGAGTAGAGAACGAAACTATCAATCATGCTCTATTTGAATGTCCTCCGGCGATTCAAACATGGGCACTATCTTGTATTCCCTCACCACCGGACGTTTTTCCTGGTAACTCGACGTGGTATAATTTGGATTATTTATTTTGGACATTACCAAATCCAAAGGAGTCTAAATACTACCCATGGATTATCTGGAATCTTTGGAGAGCAAGAAATACGCACGGTTTCACTAATTGTGATACAGATCTGCGAAATATACTCTTACAAGCGGAGACTGACTTTAAAGAATGGTCTTTAGCACAGAGTGAACTCACGGAATCACGATTTCCTTGTGAAATTTAGAAATCTTTTTGCAAGTCCTCACTTGCTTTCCCTTCCACAACTGATCAAAGCTTCACAGGTTTCAAGTGCTTCGTGGATGCCTCCTGGAAAAATTCGTACCTCAAAACAGGATTAGGTTGGTTCGGGTTTCCAGATGAAGTGGAAGGTGCATGTATGGGGGCTCGAAGTGTCAATAGGAGTTTATCTGCTCTCCATGCAGAGATCGAGGCTGTCCTTTGGGTTATGAAATCTTTTTTGGCACTCCACATTTTGGAGGTGGAAGTTTTAACGGATTGCGAGACGGTGTTGAAGATTCTTAACCGACCGGAGGAGTGGCTGGCTTTCTTACCATATCAGGAAGAATTCGCACGGTTAAGTTTGTTATTTTCATCTCTTTATTTATCTTCTATCCTTCGAGTCTTAAATCATAAAGTGGATGCCTTAGCTTGTCGTGTCAGAGAGGCATCTCTTGATTTTTGATGTAAAACTTTATGTTATTATGTTATCAATATAATTGCCGGTTACAAAAAAGGGTACTTTGAGTATAACTAAACTGTAGAGAAAAAATCTGAATTATCTTCGAAATTTTGAGTATTTTAAAGTTTTTTTTTCTGAGAAGTAAGTGGTTCAGTTGGCTTATCATAATCTAGATATCAAATGGTGAATTTGAATCCTAACCATTCGAATTGTTAGATTGTTAACAAAAAGTAAAAGAATTGAAAGTTTTTTTTTGACAAAATGTTAATTTATTCTCAAAAGGAAATTGATAATTGTTTAATTACAGAATTAGTATAGTTACTTTATAGGACCCAAAAAAATTAAAAAAGAGAGATACTAAGTAAAAGCAAACCAAAGGGAAAAGCAAACGCTTAATTCTCCTTTGTGTCTCTAATATTCAAAAGCACAGGGTATATTTACCGAACTGGATGGTTTTTTAACCAACCAAACTGAAATAAATCATTTGGTTTGGGTTTGAAATTCTAGATAACCTAATTAAAAACAATTCTATATTAGTTTCGTATTCAGTTTGGTTTGATAATTTTACCAAACCTATTTGGGTAATGGTTTGTTCTTGTACAAGTGTAATAATGAAGAGATTTTGATGATTTCTGGTTTGGGGTTGTATACCAACCGATCATGCTTTTTATCTTATAAGTATGAATCAACTTATGTCAACAATTCGATGCCACTTAGTCTAAACAAAATTGAAAACCTCTTTATGAGATGGTACACGGAAAAAATCCAAAAGTAAAACATCTTAGAATATATTAATCAAAAGATTCCATTTTATTTCCTTTGAATGTTTGATTGTGAGAGATAGAAGACATCGACATACTATTTACAGTTTTCATAATTTGGTATCTAACTTCTCACAAAGATTCAATAAATAACATTAAAATTTAATTAATAATTTATATCTAAACGAGTTTGGATG
>OVBA01002636.1:0-10252 GCA_900406435.1 Lepidium aucheri | reverse complement strand
GGTGGTCTAGTTGGTTCGATACTGATTTAGTGTGACACCAAATAATGAGTTCGTAACTTAGTGGGAATCTAACCAAATGTATTTTTGTCAGCTCATTAAATATATTAGCATAAACACCTTAATGGGAGAAAATTCTATAACATTAAATCATTAGCCGGTTCTTTATGGTTTAAAGATTTTGGAATTACATGGAGAAGACAAAAAAAAAAAGACTCTGCAATCTAGCAAAATCTTCCATAGCTAAGCTAAAAAGACTCTTGCTCCTAAATCTATATGAATTTTCTCAGAACCTCCACATCTAAGTTTCTACGAATTTCTTCATCTACGATATCCTAACTGAATCGCAATGCCCTATTACCCTCACTTGTCTACATAAGGCATGTATTAGCCCCAACTTCTTGGTACACCCTCTGCAGCCTTGCGTACTGTGATCATCATAATAGATTGAGGAAACCTCATAAGACTTGAACTATCTGTGTCGTCCTTAAATCATTTTCTTCATTTTTTTTTTCATTTATGAACTATCCTTTCAAAAAGTGGCATGAGACCATTGAATAGATTGCATGGACAAAAGAACGAAAACTATATGGACAATGTTTGTAGTAGACATTTCTCGTATTTTAATTCTGGAATATAAAATATTATCCGTATTATCAAATATGGAAAATTCCCCATTGATGATATTTAATATCTTTTGTAAACAATCCCCAATTGGGGGGATGAAATATGACAGGGAGAGAAAGAAGAAAGGAAAATGAAATTCAACTTACATGTTTTCTATTGACAAAAACATGAGGACATTAAGACATGATGGAAAAATTGAAGAACATAGGGGACAAAATACAGAGCAAAAGAGAGAAGGACATGTGCTAGTGAGAGAAAGATTTAAGGAAAGAGGAGAACCAAAAGCAATGGACTAGTAACAAAAACGAGAGACATAAAATATATGAGAATAAAATAAAAACATGGGAGGCATGAACATCAACAATGGATATGGACATGTAGATTGATATGTCCATAGAAGACACATAAATTGATATGGACATGAATATGAAATGAGGAAAAAAAACAGAAAAATTGTCCATACCGACCAATATTCTAAAAGCTATTTTTGTCTATGTCAGACAGAATTTTGGTTTGATTTATTTCAATATTCTAAAATTTTGGTTTGATTAATTCAAGTAAAATCATTTGATACTTGTATTTTTTTGTCCAAAATCAAGTATTTGTTAAAATAAGTACTTATAATAAAAATACTTGAAAACTATTTGATCTGGGTTCTATGTTCAAAATCGCTAGTTAAAATTGAATTTTTTTATTTTATACAAAAAGTATATTTTATTTTAATCATAATTATAGATATATTATAGTTAATGAGCTTAACATAAACTTATTTGACAAATCAATAATATTGGTTTTTGTTATATAAATATATATATATATAACTTTAAGCTTTAAACATTCATTAATATAAAATAACGGTCAAGTACTAACAAACCAAATATTAAATTTTTTAATGTTTATTACTTAATTTGTATTTACGAGTAATGACATTAACTTTATTTATGTTTGAGTTAACTATAACAAATATATAATTTTTTGAATCATGTACAAGCTAAATAACGAATAACAACTGTAGCCCACATAAATTGTGAAATTTTCTGCTATTACATTTTGAAAGTTTACATCTATATAATTTTGAATATAAAAAATAATCTTTTTTATAACGCTCGAACATTTATGAAAATTGAATTACAAGAATTTTCGATAGGATTACATAGATGTTGGATTGAGAGTATCCAAATTCTCACGTAATATTCTCTTAATCATCTCATCAAGATTCTATCAATGCTATATTTTTCTTACAATTTATAAAAAAATTTCTCACGCTTTGATCAATCTGTTTACTTTCTGACTTTACTATATTTAATGAAGCATGTTTGACAAGAAAAAATGACTATATCGAACAATTTTAACCAATGCATACTAACACATAAATTTGTAATGATTTTNGCATACTAACACATAAATTTGTAATGATTTTAAATTAAATTATAAAATACTAAAATAATCTTACAATAATTAAAATTGATAATAATAATTAAGAGCTTCACATAAAAATATAAAACAATATTTTTTCACAGTTAATAGAAAAATTATATTAAACAAATATACAATAATAAGATTGAATATTAGTTAGTATCACGATGACATCGTGTAGAACTTTCACAACCTCTATTATAACTATTAACAGGAGTTTTGACACAGTCATTTGGATTTTTTAAGCTGCATCCTGGAATTCTGTTTCGGGCTATTGCTCCATATCCTAAATGTTTGTTTCCTTTGCTAAATCCACTAAATAATGATAATATAATCATTATTAAAACCATGAACAAAGAGATAACCTTCTTTTGTGCAGCCATTTTTTTTGAAAAGAAAATATTTTGTTTGATTCTCTTTGTTTTTTTTCTTAGTTATTATATTTATTTTTATTTGAATGAATGATGAACTGTTGGTATGTGTTTTCTTTGATTTATAACGAATAGATACTTCTAAATATAGAAAACCAGTGCATAGTGTATACACTATTTTTTATTTGCGGTTTTCAAGTTTTTGTTTTATGTATTAGCAGGAATGTTTGAAATGGAAAGATGTTTATTGGTTTTCTATAGCATTACAGCAAATTTAAACTTTTTACCAAACTAAAACCACTGTATAAATAATAATTTATAGGTGTTACAAGAGTTGTGGCATAACTGAATTTAGTTATATAATATTGAATTAATTAAGGTAGAATTGTAAAAAATGGCCTTCAAAGGAGGATATTTTCATCACTGTCTTTATTTTTTGAACATTTTCAAAACATATCTCCCATTATGGAAAAATAACCAAAATACTCTTAGATTATAATTTTTTCATATTTTTCAAACATTTTTCCCTCTAAAAAACTTTTTTCCCGCCAAAAAATGGTATAAAGAAATTTAAAAGTTTTATTTATAAGAAAGATTATAAATTTATAATGCTTTATAAAAGAGCTTATAGAATAGTTTTAATAAAAATTCTCGAAATTTTTTTTATTCAAGCCATCGAGAATGAAACCTCATGGATGATGATCATCTATTTGATGTGGCTAATTGTCTTATAAATATATAACTCCTACCATTTTTTTCTCAAACTAGTTGTATTTAAGTCTACACTTGAAAGAGATAGTGTTACAATTCAAGCTTAGAAATACAATAATACAGAAGTATAAACTTAACATTAAGATTAAACATATATGATAAAATCCTAGACACACAAAGTGTGATCTATTGATTTCCCCATCTTCTGTTGTTGCGATGAACACTTTGATGTGCTCTCTTATGAGTCATCACGGGTCTGTTTGTGGTTTTAAGTACAACAAAATGTTGTTTTTTTGATGTTGGCTTTCTGCAATCTTCTGAGATTGAGTGCTTCTTTTTTATTTTGGTTTTTTTTTGTCAACATTGGACAACTACTGGGCGGCCCATTAACCAAGCTTTTACATAATATACATAATATAGGCGGTAGAACTCGATTATAGATGTACAAGTGTGCTTGCTATTTACTGGGCTTACCGCCTGCCACTAAACTAAATGCCACTTACGATATTTTTATTCAGATAATCAATTATCCAAATGGGTTTTGGTAAAATTATCAAACCAAACCGAATACCAAACTAATATAGATAATTATTTTCAATCGGGTTATTTAGAGTTTCCAAACCCAAACCAAATGATTTATTTCAGTTTGGTTGGTTAAAAAACCATCCAGTTCTGTAAATATACCCTGTCCTACTTAAAGTTTTATATATTAGAGACACTCTACTTGCTCGGCTAGCTCACAAAAGGGAATTAAACGTTTGCTTTCCTTTTGGTTTGCTTTTACTTAATATCTCTCCTTTGAATTTTTTGGGTTCTATGAACTAACTCTACTATTGTAATTTTGGCATTTTTTTTGAACACAACTTTCTTCCAATAACTTAAAGGATAAAGGTTACAACGAGTTCCAGAAGCAGTGTACAACGAACCGAAGACAACAACATAAACATAGATAAAACTCCAGGTGGAGAACACTCAACACACTGGGGAACTTGGATAGGTGGTGGAGCAATGGTCTCGATTCTTGACGAATGCGAATCCACTCTTAGTTCCATCGCCCCGCGGGCAGTCGAACATAACCATAAGCTCTCAAGCACAAAGGTAACAAGCTTTGAAGAAACCAGAATCAAACTGTTCTGTCTAATTATCAGATAATTTAACTCTCTAAGAAGTCTAATTAAAAAGGCTCCATAAACAATCTCACTAAAGCCCATAAAAAGCTTTTACTCACAAGTCAATTTTAATAGGTTGGATAGAGAGAAATAAATAGATACCTTAATGCATTTGAGGCCCAAACATAAAGCCCACTTGGTCTAAGGCTTGTAGAAACCCTAGGTGAGACACACCAACTCTAACCAATGCATACTAACACATAAATTTGTAATGGTTTCAGATTAAATTATAAAATACTAAAATAATCTTACAATAATTAAAATTGACAATAATAACTAAGAGGTTCACATAAAAATATAAAACAATATTTTTTCACAGTTAATAGAAAAATTATATTAAACAAATATACAATAATAAGATTGAATATTAGTTAGTATCACGATGACATCGTGTAGAACTTTCACAACCTCTATTATAACTATTAACAGGAGTTTTGACACATTCATTTGGATTTTTTGAGTTGCATCCTGGAATTCTGTTTCGGGCTATTGTTCCATATCCTAAATGTTTGTTTCCTTTACTAAATCCACTAAATAATAATATAATAATCATTATTAAATCCATGAACAAAGAGATAACCTTCTTTTGTGCAGCCATTTTTTTTTGAAAAGAAAATATTTTGTTTGATTCTCTTTGCTTTTTTTCTTAGTTATTATATATATATATATATATATAAATTTTTTTTGAATGAGTGATGAACTATTGGTATGTTTTCTTTGTTTTATAACGAAAGAGATACTTCTAAATATAGAAAACCAGTGCATTGTGTATACATTATATTTTATTTGAAAATGTCCAAAAAATATGGACAGTAATGAAAATATTTTCCTTTGAAAGCCATTTTTTACAATTATTCCTTAATTTTTCAGTTTTATTCAACTAAATTCAGTTATGCCATAACTCTTGTAACACCTATACATTATTATTTTTTACAGTGTTTTTAGTTTGTTAAACAGTTTAAATTTTCTGTAATGCTATACAAAACCAATAAACATCTTTCCATTTTGAGCACTCCTGCTAATACATAACAACAAAAACTTGAAAACCGCAAATAAAATATAGTGTATACACAATGCACTGGTTTTCTATATTTAGAAGTATCTCTTTCATTATAAAGCAACGAAAAACATACCAATAGTTCATCACTCATTCAAAAAAAAGATATATATAATAACTAAGAAAAAAAGCAAAGAGAATCAAACAAAATATTTTTTTTTCAAAAAAAAAGGATGCACAAAAGAAGGTTATCTCTTTGTTCATGGTTTTAATAATGATTATATTATCATTATTTAGTGGATTCAGCAAAGGAAACAAACATTTAGGATATGGAGCAATAGCCCGAAACAGAATTCCAGGATGCAGCTCAAAAAATCCAAATGAATGTGTCAAAACTTCTGTTAATAGTTATAATAGAGGTTGTGAAAGTTCTACACGATGTCATCGTGATACTAACTAATATTCAATCTTATTATTATATATTTGTTTAATATAATTTTTTTATTAACTGTGAAATAATATTGTTTTATATTTTTATGTGATGCTCTTAATTATTATTATCAATTTTAATTATTGTAAGATTATTTTAGTATTTTATAATTTAATTTGAAATCATTACAAATTTATGTGTTAGTATGCATTGGTTAAAGTTGGTGTGTCTCACCTAGGGTTTCTACAAGTCTTAGACCAAGTGGGCTTTATGTTTGGGCCTCAAATGCATTAAAGTATCCATTTAATTTCTCTCTATCCAACCCATTAAAATTGGCTTGTGAGGAAAAGCTTTTTATGGGCTTTAATGAGATTGTTTATGGAGCTTCTTTAATTAGACTTCTTAGAGAGTTAAATTATCTGATAATTAGACAGAATAGTTCGATTCTGGTTTCTTCAAAGCTTGTTACCTTTGTGCTTGAGAGCTTATGGTTAGGTTCGACTGCCCGCGGGGCGATGGAACTAAGAGTGGATTCGCATTCGTCAAGAATCGAGACCATTGCTCCACCACCTATCCAAGTTCCCCAGTGTGTTGAGTGTTCTCTACCTGGAGTTTTATCTATGTTTATGTTGTTGTCTTCGGTTCGTTGTACTCTGCTTCTGGAACTTGTTGTAACCTTTATCCATTAAGTTATTGGAAGAAAGTTGTGTTCAAAAAAAAAAGCCAAAACTACAATAGTAGAGTTAGTTTATAGAACCCAAAAAATTAAAAGGAGAGATATTAAGTAAAAGCAAACCAAAAGAAAAGCAAACGTTTAATTTCCTTTTGTGAGCTAGCCGACCAAGTAGAGTGTCTCTAATATATAAAAGCTTTAAGTAGGACAGGGTATATTTACCCAACTAGATGGTTTTTTAACCCCCTAAACTGAAATAAATCATTTGGTTTGGGTTTGGAAACTCTAAATAACCCGATTGAAAACAATTATCTATATTAGTTTGGTATTCGGTTCGGTTTGATAATTTTACAAAACCCATTTGGATAATTGATTATCTGAATAAAAATATCGTAAGTGGCATTTAGTCTAGTGACAGGCGGTGAGCCCAGTAAATAGCAAGCACACTTGTACATCCAGAATCGAGTTCTACCACCTATATTATGTATATTATTTAAAATATTGCCTAATGGGCCGCCCAGTAGTTGTCCAATGTTGACAAAAAAATACCAAAATAAAAGAGAAGCACTCAATCTCAGAAGATTGTAGAAAGCCAACACCAAAAAAACAACATTTTGTTGTACCTAAAGCCACGAAGAGACCCGTGATAACTCATAAGAGAGCACATCAAAGTGTTCATCGCAACAACAGAAGATTGGGGAAATCAATAGATCACACTTTGTGTGTCTAGGATTTTATCATATATGTTTAATCTTAATGTTAAGTTTATACTTCTGTATTATTGTATCTAAGTTTGAATTGTAACACTATCTCTTTCAAGTGTAGACTTAAATACAACTAGTTTGAGAAAAAAATGGTAGGAGTTATATATTTATAAGACAATTGGCCACATCAAATAGATGAGCATCATCCATGGGGTTTCATTCTCGATGGCTTGAATAAAAAAAATTTCGAGAATTGTTATTAAAACTATTCTATAAGTTCTCTTATAAATCATTATAAATTTTATAAGCTTTCTTATAAATAAAAATTTTAAATTTCTTTATAACATTTTTTGGCGGGAAAAAGGTTTTTTTAGAGGGAAAAAAGTTTGAAAAATATGAAAAAAATAATAATCTAAGAGTATTTTGGTAATTTTTCAATAATGGGAGATATTTTTTAAAAATGTTTAAAAAATGAAGACAGTGATGAAAATGTACTCTTTTGAAGGCCATTTTTCACAATTCTACCTTAATTAATTCAATATTATATAACTAAATTCAGTTATGCCACAACTCTTGTAACACCTATAAATTATTATTTATACAGTGGTTTTAGTTTGGTAAAAAGTTTAAATTTACTGTAATGCTATAGAAAACCAATAAACATCTTTCCATTTCAAACATTCCTGCTAATACATAAAACAAAAACTTGAAAACTGCAAATAAAAAATAGTGTATACACTATGCACTGGTATTCTATATTTAGAAGTATCTATTCGTTATAAAATAAAGAAAACACATACCAACAATTCATCATTCATTCAAATAAAAATAAATATAATAACTAAGAAAAAAAACAAAGAGAATCAAACAAAATAGTTTCTTTTCAAAAAAAATGGCTGCACAAAAGAAGGTTATCTCTTTGTTCATGGTTTTAATAATGATTATATTATTATTATTTAGTGGATTCAGCAAAGAAAACAAATATTTAGGATATGGAGCAATAGCCCGAAACAGAATTCCAGGATGCAGCTCAAAAAATCCAAATGAATGTGTCAAAACTCCTGTTAATAATTATAATAGAGGTTGTGAAAATTCTACACGATGTCATCGTGATACTAACTAATATTCAATCTTATTATTGTGTATTTATTTAATATAATTTTTCTATTAACCGTGAAGAAATACTATTTTATATTTTTATGTGAAGTTCATAATTATTATTATCAATTTTAATTATTGTAAGATTATTTTAGTATTTTATATTTTAATTTGAAATCATTATGTGCTAGTAGACATTGGTTGAAGTTGTTCGGTACAGTCATTTTTTTCATGTCAAATATGCTTCATTAAATATAGTAAAGTCAGAATATAAACAGATCAAAGTGTGAGAATTTTTTTTATCATTATAAGTTGTAAGAAAATTATAACATGGATAAAATCTCGATGAGATAATTAAGGGAATATTACGTGAGAATTTGGATACTCTCAATCCAACATCTATGTAATCCTATCGAAACTTCTCGTAATTCAATTTTCATAAATGTTCGAGCTTTATAAAAAATTGTTTTTTATATTCAAAATTATATAGATGTACACTTTCAAAATATAATAGCAGAAAATTTCACAATCTATGTGGGCTACAGTTGAGCATAATTATTTTTCACTCAGATGCTACTCATTATTCAGCTTGTACATGATTCAAAAAATTATGTATTTGTTATAGTTAACTCAAACATAAATAAGTTAATGTCATTATTCGTAACTACAAATTAAGTAACAAAAGTTAAAAAAATTCAATATTTGGTTTATTAGTACTTGACCCGTTATTTTAAATTCATAAATGTTTAAAGCTTAAGGTTATATATATATATATATATATAAGAAAAAACAATATTACTGATTTTTCAAATAAGTTTATGTTAAGCTCAATAACTATAATATATCTATATCTATGATTAAAATAAAATAATTTTTTGTATAAAATAAACAAATATTCAACTTTAACTAGAGATTTTGAACATTGAACCCATATCAAATAGTTTTCAGGTCTTTTTATTACAAGTACTTATTTTAACAAATACTTGATTTGGACAAGAAAAATACAAGTATCAAATGATTTTACTTGAATAAATCAAACCAAAATTAATTTTAGAATATAGGAATAAATCAAACCAAAATTATGTTTGACATGGACAAAAATAGCTTTTAGAATATTGGCCGGTATGGACAATCTCTCTGTTTTTTTTCCTCATTTCATATTTATTTCCATATCAATTTATGTGTCTTCTATGAACATATCAATCTATATATTCATGTCCATTGTTGATGTTCATGCCTCCCATGTTTTTATTTTTTCTCATATGTTTCATGTCTCTCGCTGTTGTTACTAGTTCATTGCTTTTGGTTCCCCTTTTTCCTTTAATCTTTCTCTCACTAGCACATGTCCTTCTCTCTTTTGCTCTGTATTTTGTCCCATATGTTTTAAAATTTGTCCATCATATCTTAATGTTCATGCTCATGTTTTGTCAATGAAAAACATGTAAGTTGAATTCCGTTTTCTTTTCTTCTTTCTCTCACTGTCATATTTCATCCCCCAATTGGGGATTGTTTATTGGGATTGTTTACAGAAGATATTAGATATCATCAATGGGGAATTTTCCATATTTGACAATAAGGATAGTGTTTTACATTCCAAAATTAAAATACGAGGAATATCTACTGCAAACATTGTCCATATAGTTTTCGTTCTTTTGTCCATGCAATCTATTTAATGGTCTCATACCACTATTTGATATAAAAGGGGAGATCAAGAAAAATAATAAATAATTTAGAAAGGATAGTTCATGAATGGAGAGAAAATGAAGCAAATGGAATAAGGACGACACTATTAGTTCAAGTCTTATGAGGCTTCCTCAATCTATTATGATGATCATAGTATGCAAAGCTGCAGAGGGTATATCAAGAAGTTGGGGCTAATACATGCATCATGTAGACAAGTGAGGGTAAATAGGGCATTGCGATTCAGTTAGGATTTTGTAGATGAAGAAATTCGTAGAAGCTTGGCTATGGAGGTTCTGAGGAAATTCATATAGATTTAGGAGCAGAGTCTTTTTAGCTTGGCTATGGAGGATTTTGCTAGATTGCCTTTTTTGTCTTC
>OVBA01002635.1:0-32926 GCA_900406435.1 Lepidium aucheri | reverse complement strand
TTTTATTTTTTACACTTCATAATTATTTATCTTAAAGTTATTTAAGCAATAGTTTAACTATTTAATAATTATTTATTTTTTAATTTTAAATTATAAAAATAATTAAAGAGTAGACTTCAAGAGAAGTCTACTTTTTATCCAGAGGGTATATATGTAATTGTGCATCTGTTTTTTTTGTTTAGTCATGGAGGGCAAAATAATAAATTCACTACCCTGATGGGTTACTTTTGCAATAAAATTTAAAAAAGTTAGTTTTTGTATTTGATTTGAAATTTTGGGTTATATTTGCCATTACCCCTTTTATATCTACTTACCTTAAATATATAACAATTAATTAATTTGGCAATTAATATAATCATTGATTTATAGCAAATGATTTTGCTTTTTATTTATTTATACAAAATCATATTTAAATTATAGAAAATCATATTTCAATCAAATAATTTTTAAAGTGTAGGATATCAACATGATATTATTTCGTTTAATTGTATATCTACTTACCATAAGTATATAACTATTACTTAAGTCACATAGTTAAATTATTTAATGATTTAAAGCAAATGATTTAGTTTTTTTTGGGTTGATTCAAATCATATTTAAATTATAAAAATCATATTTAAAGTATATTATATTTAAAGCGTAAGATATCAATATGATATTATTTTATTTAATTTTATATATACTTGCCATAAATAAATTACTAATACTTAATTCAAAAATTGATATATTCAATGATTAAAAGTAAATGATTTGTTTTGGCTATATATATCATAAATATATCACAATTACGTAACTATGAAATTAATATTTACAATGATTTAAGGTATATGATTGTCGTAATTATTTTTGGCTTGATAAAAAAGCAATAAGGGAGTAATAATAATTGATTGTGGTCGATGAATTGACAATGGATTTAGGTAGAAGTACATATAATAATTTGGAATATATGTAATTGATGCTGGACAATTAATGCAATTATATAATTGATGTCAAACATCTATAGAGAGTGATACACGGGTGGTGAGAACTTAGTTCTGTAATCAGCTTGTGGTTAGATCATTTCGGTGAGGGTGTGGGGATTGTACTCGTATTTCTCTGTTTGATATAAGCTATCCGGAGGCTTTCCGGCGAGATGTACCTTGACCAACGTTTGGTCTTGGGCACTCATAAAAACTATGTGTCTTTCTCTTGCTTTCATTACACAAACAAAACAAACAAACACACAGGAAAAACAAAAGGTTGTAAAAGAACACAGGAAACTGTGTCTGGTAAACAGATCATTGATTGGTAAAACAGACACAGGTGACTGAAACAATATCCTAATAGTGGTATCAGAGCCAGGTTTCAGTTTCAGCGTGGTGTTTTCTGATCGGGATCATTAGGGTATTTTCTGGGTGTTTCTGAGTTACAGAATTGTGGTGTGTTGTGTATTTGTGTATTGATTAGTGGTTTTGGTTTCTGGATTTCATCTTGGCTGCAAAGGGTTGTTCCGGTTATCGGTAGTTGTTGACAGTTATCAGGATCGAGTTTCTAGGTATCTGTTTGCGGTATTGTTAAGCTGATTTTTGCAGGGTTTTAATCAGTCAGTTGTATCTTCTTCTGTGGTTATCAAATCTGTGGTAAGGTTGACGGTTGTCTGTGGTTTGTTCATCAGAAGGTTTCAGAGTGCTGTCAGAGCGAAGTATTAAGGAGATCAGTTCTTTGGTAAATGATCAGATGGAACCAACTCAAGGTAGATTTGAGGTGGAGAAATTTGATGGTGAAGGTGATTTTTCCTTATAGAAATACAAGATTCTGGCTCAGCTTGAACTTTTGGGTTTAGATGACATTATACAGGCATCAACTGATATAGAATCAGAAGATGAACCTAAAGATGATAAAGGAAAAGCAATAGAAGTAACTGAGGCTGAAAAGAAGAAGAGAGCCAAACAAGAGAAATTGAGAGACAAGAGGGTCATGAACCTGTTGAGCATGAGTCTTACTAATATTGTTCTAAGGAAAGTTGTCAAGGAAACAACAGCTCAGGGAATGTGGAATGCACTTGATAATACATATCAAATAAATTCTATGCCACATAGATTTGATCTGAAGGAGGAATTCTATAGTTTTTGAATGGAGGAGGATAAAAATCTAGATCAGAATCTAGATGAGTTTAACAAGTTGATGTATGAGCTTTCAAGTCTTGGTGTAAAGATGGAAGATGAAGATCAGGCGACTATACTATTAAACAGTCTTCTGAGGTGTTTTGAAAACCTTGTGCACACCCTGAAATACAGTCCCGAGAAGCAGACAATAACAGTCGATGAAATTATCTAGTGAGCGTATTCTATTGACTATGAGTTGAAGGGTAAATGCTTTTTCAAACAAAAGTCTATCGGTGAAGGTTTCATTGGATCTCAATCAAGAGGTTGATCTGAGAAGAGATCAAAATCAAATGGCAGATCAGGTTCAAGAAGTAAATCTTGAATAAAAAACAAAAAGGTTTGTGGAAGTGGATATCACTTCAAGAAGGATTGTCCAAAGAAGAATCATGGAAATTTCTATCATTCAAAAGATGATAAAGCTGAAGCAAGTGTTGGTACAACTGACTGGACAGAACCAGAAAGTTCTAACAGTCACTATATAACATATAGGAAAAATCTAATGTTTGATTTGGAAATGATAAATGGTGGCAGAATACTGATGGGTAATGATACATTTTGTGAGATCATGGCTATTGGAAATATCAAGATCCTGAATCACAATAGCAAGGAGGTCATACTCACAAATGTCAGATATTCTCTTACAGGAATTTGATTTCTTTGGGACAGTTAGAGTCTCAAGGGTGTTGGTTTAAATCAACAGATTACAGGTTAAAAGTGTTTAAGGGTGAGAAGGAAATGTTAGTCGTTGATTACACCAACACTCTGTATTTCCTTGATGGTGAACCTATGTTGGGACATGCAAACACAGCAGAGAAAACAGGATATCGTACTGCACTTTGGCATAGCAGACTGGGACATATGAGTGATAAAGGGCTACAACCGTTAGTTAAGAACTAGTCGCTGAAAGCTAGTGAAATTTTGAACCTACAGTATAGTGAAAATTGCATTCTGGGAAAAGCACACAAATTCTCATTCACCACATGATAGCATACTTCAAGTGGTGTTCTTGAGTATGTGCACTCGAATTTATGGGGGTCACCAAATGTGACTCCAAGTCTGTCTAAGTGTCAGTACTACATCTTGTTTGTTAATGATTTTTCAAGAAAGGTGTGGATCTATTTCTTGAAAACAAAGGATGAAGCATTCTCAAAGTTTGTTGAGTGGAAGGCTCTTGTAGAAAATCAAAGTGAAAGGAAGGTCAAGGTATTGAGGACATATAATGGCTCGGAGTACTGTAGTTTCATCTTTTATGATTTCTGCAAAGCAAACAGAATTTTGAGGCATAAGACGTGTCCTTATACTCCACAACAAAATGGAGTGGCTGAGAGGTTAAATAGAAATATTCTTGAGAAAGTCAGGAATCTGTTATCTAAAACAAGACTTGGTGAATCCTTTTGGGCAGAAGCATCCTCTACAGTTGTTTACCTCAGAAACAGATCGCCGTCTGTACCGTTAAAGTTTAAAATCCTAGAAAAAGTTTGGTCAAGGAAGAAAGTAGATTACACACATTTGAGGAGATTCGGTTGTTTAGTCTACTATCATTTTGATCAGGGAAAACTAAAGCCAAGGGCTTGAAAGAGAATCGTCATGGGGTATCCTGAAGGTGTTAAAGGATACAGAATTTGGAATAGTGAGGAGAAAAAAATGCATTGTAAGTCGTGATGTAATTTTTTGTGAAGAGGTTCTCTACAAGGATGTGAAACAATTATATGAGGAATAGGAAAGTGTTAAGAAACAGACGGGTAAAAGGGTCAGTTTTAGTCTTCCGGAGGATCAGATTATTGATGTGGCTGAAAGTTCTAGAGCAGGTGCGTCTAGAGGAGAAATTTCAGGAACACATGGCTCATCAAAAGGATGTTCAGATCAAGGTGGAGTTTCAGATGAACATGGATCAAATCAGGAGGCTGGTAACAGTAACATCGATGGTGATTCTGCAAGTGATTGAGAAGTAAAAGCAACGCTTGATAACTATGTTCTAGCACGGGATAGACAGAAAACAGCACCAGTTAAGTTACCTAACAGATTTGATGATTATGATGTTGCAGCCTATGCTTTGAACATGCCACAACTGATTGATGAAGATGAGCTTAAAACTTATTAGGAAACTGTTAGATGTATATATAAACTATAATGGATTATTGTAATGAAAGAGGAAATCGAGTGTGTGTTGAAGAACAAGACCGGGAAACTGATTGAACGACCGGAAAACCAGAGATCAATTGGTTGTAAGTGGGTTTACAAGTTCAAGCCAGTAATACTAGGGGTTGAAGAGTCTAGATTCAAAGCTAGACTAGTTCCCAAGCAGTATTCTCAGATCGAATGACTGGACTATGACAAGGTGTTTGCTCCTGTGGTAAAATAGGTTACAATTCGAATTATTATGTCGGTTGTGGTGAATTATAATTTTGAGCTGGAACATATGGATGTAAAGACAGCCTTTCAACATGGTAAATTGGATGAAAGGATATTGATGGATCAATCTGAAGGGTTTTCTAAAGGTGATGACGTATGTTTGTTATAGAGATCATTGTATGGCTTAAAACAGTCACCTAAATAGTGGAATCTGCGGTTTGATGAGTTTATGAAGGCTAAAGGGTATGCAAGGAGTAGGCATGATTTGTGTGTGTATTTCAAGAGGTATGATGAGACTAATTATCTCTATCTATTGTTATACATGGATGACATGTTGATTGCAGCCAGGAGTAAAGCTGAAATTCAGAAACTCAAAGACATGTTAAGCAGTGAATTTGAAATGAAGGATTTGGGAGCACTAGAGAGGATTTTGGGAATGAACATAGTGCGTGACAGATAGCAGGATGTGTTAAGGTTATCTCAGGAAGATTATATAGCCAAGATGCTGAGAACGTTTCACATTTCTGAAAGAAGAACAGTAAATACACCTATTGGAACTCATTTCAAGCTTATGAGTACTAAGAATGAGGATCAAGCAAAGGCCGAGACAGAGATGAAAACAATACCATATTGCAATGTTGTTAGGAGTTTGATGTATGCCATGGTTGGTACACGACCAGACATAGCTCATGCGGTTGGATTCGTGAGTCGGTTTATGAGTTCACCTCGCAAAGAACATTGGTCAGCTGTTAGATGGATTCTGAGATATCTAAGGGAAACAAAAGATTGTGTTCTAACTTTCACAAAATCAGATAGTTGTAGAGTAACAGGATTCTGTGATAGTGACTACACAACAGATTTAAATCGGAGAAGATCAATTACAGGTTATGTGTTTCAAGTTGGATCAAACATAGTAAGTTGGCGGTCAGGGTTACAACAGGTTGTTGTCTTGTCAACTACTGAAGCCGAATACATGGCTTTAGCAAAAGCAGGAAAGGAAACCATGTGGCTGAAATCAATTACCTGTGAATTGGGTCTTTAGGAGAGTCCAGCTCATTTGCTCAGTGATTTCCAAAGTGCCATCTGCCTCGCAAAGAACAGTGTGTTGCATGAGAGAACAAAGCACATACAGATTCGTTATCACTTCATTAGGGACATGATTGAAGAAGGGTTAATCAAGGTGCTGAAAATTGGAACAAAGGAAAATCCGGCGGATGTGTTAACAAAACAGTTTCGGTGAAGAAGTTTGAAAAGGCAAAAGAGAATCTGAGAGTTCTCAGATTCTCACACTAGCGCGAACACTGAGCTGTGGTCCCGACATGTGATTGTCGGGGGGGGGTATCAGACAAGTGATTGTCTGAGGTATCTGACAAGAGATTGTCGGGGTTTGACAGAGGAAGATAAGGTTTATTATCTTTGGAAGCTCTGTTGGATAAGAGTCAACTCGAAGTGGAGAATGTTGGTTTTGCGAGTTGGACTCTTGCTGTAGTATTGGGCTCAGATTTATGGTCCAATACAGGTTGTTGTGAGCTGTGATTTAATTGGTCGTTATTTGGGCTTAGGTTAAAGCCCTTGAAGAATAAGTGCCTAGTATTTAAGTCACGCTGACATTCTCTAGGGTTTTCTCAGACGACAGCAAAGAGATGTTGAGTAGAGCTTTAGGTTTAAATTTGGTAAGCACGGTTCAGAGATTTGAGGGGAATAGAAAGATAGGTAATAGTACAGACATCTATAGAGAGTGATACACGAGTGGTGGGAACTTAGTTCTGTAATCAGCTTGTGGGTAAATCATCTCGGTGAGGGTGTCGGGGTTGTACTTATATTTCTCTGTTTAATATAAGCTATCAGGAGGTTTTTCGGCGAGACATACCTTGACCAATGTTTGGTCTTAGAAACTCATAAATACTCTGTGTCTTTCTCTTGCTTTCATTACACAAACAAAACAAACAAACACACATGCAAAACAAAAGGTTGTAAAAGAACAGAAGAAACTGTATCTGGTAAACAGATCATTGATTGGTAAAACAGACATAGGTAACTGAAACAATATCCTAACTGGTTTCCTAAATATATAGGTTTAAGACCCATTGGGATATTTTATCAGGTTTGGTTTGGATTCGATTCTTCTAATTCGGGTTGATTCCGGTTCGAGAATGAACACAGGTCA
This sequence comes from Lepidium aucheri, assembly GCA_900406435.1. NCBI lineage: Eukaryota > Viridiplantae > Streptophyta > Magnoliopsida > Brassicales > Brassicaceae > Lepidium > Lepidium aucheri. Next base: position 26,263 of record OVBA01002635.1, on the reverse strand, counting down.
AAAAACAATCAAATATCACGCTATACCATGGGTATAATTCTAGTAGTTCTTTAAAATATAATTTTTAATACACCTAATGAATGGTTTTCAAAATATTAGTTGACAAATTTTAATGCAAAATTGACTCTTCTTGAGTAATAGTATATTGATCGTGAGGCAGCAACCATAATTGAATTGTATATGTATTTTTTCTCTATTTTGATATTGTTTTTCTTTTACTGTTTATTAAATTTAAAAATGAAAACTACTGTCCTAGACATACAAGATAAACATAAAGTCGGTGAAAAACGGTAATATTCCCGGATACTAAGCCCAAAGAAGAGAAACTGAAGCCCATACGAAAGAAGTTTTTAAACTTGCTTCGAAAAAGACTATGGTAGGATCATAAACTAGAGACTTAAGACTACTATCCCGAAGATGACCGAATACTGAGATCATCACCTAGCAAATTGAAGCCTCAAGCGATGACAAAATCTCCTATGGAGGATAAGTGTACTGCTGAAATGATGAACATGGACCTATATTGGCAAGATTGTATCCCACATCTCCCAGAAATGGCCAAATCGAACTAAGACAAGACCGACTATTTGACGCCTGGATAGGATCCTTAAAAAAATAAAACCTCGAACTAATCTTAAAAGTACGAACAAGGAGCGTAATTTACCTTACTTACCTCTTCACAAAAGATAATGGACCCTAAAGGCACAGTACTTGATTGAACCGGAGAGAAAACCAAACCATCAACCCAAGATAGAAGTACAGAGAAGTACTGACTAGCAACCTAACTAGAACAATATCAGAGCTAAACCAACACAACTAAACCAAATAAAACCAACTAGGAAACCCAAAACAAAAGGCCAAAACCGGTTAATAGCAAACCATGAACAAAACCAAAGCATACCACCGGAGAAAGCATGGTCGGAGAATAAGACCCCACCAACACCATCAATCCCAGTATTAACCCGGCCCACCACCACCGTCGTAGCTTCTACATCTGCACAAACCACCGACGAAAGACGTTAAGCATATGCAGTAAACTACTGCCGGAGATTATGACCCAAAGACAACTACCGGAACAAGAGAAAGGGACTGCCATGGAAACCATGAAGTTCCAAACCAGACAGCGACGAAACCCTTTAACCGAAATGCAAAGGCTACGCACCACTTCACCAGCTGAAAAATAGCCATACAAACAAAGGGTGACCGGCGCCAGTCATCGATGAAGCACTGACCACCGATCACCAAGCATATCTAATTTTTTTCTTTAAAAATGGTGGCTAGGTTATAACTCTCGACTTTGAGAAAGAGGAAGGTGTGTATTGTTATATTTGCTCTATTTTGATATTGTTAGAATATGTTACTTTTGATTTGTCTTGTAAATTACTGCGATCTCTTTTGACCTCAAAAGGCGTAGAAAAAGAAAAGAAAGTGGGCCAACCGGGATTTCTCATATTGGCCCGGAAGTGTTTGGTAAAATGAAGGCCCATCATTATATGGTTGCCTATCGGTCTTTTTCCTAAATTTAAGAAAAGATAAGGACTTAATTAGCATAATGACATAATGTGGGACCCGAAATTCTACTAATACAGTCTGGCTTCAAATAGACCAATTCTGTGCTGCCTAATGGAAATCATGCAATTACCTCAAACGGATTTTGATTTTCCCAAATTTGACTCACACAAAAATCCTGGAAAATCCTTTAGTTCCATCGATTCTCTCATTTTCTCATCATCCAAGCAAAAAGATGACTAATGTCAACACAGTTTCTGGTATGTTCTTCACATTTTTCTTTTTTGGGTTATTGTTTTTGTTTGTTTTCTGGGTTTTTATAGTTGTACCGATGCGATTAATCTCGTTCTTAGTTGAATTGTTCTATTACTTATCAATTCGATGCGATGAATCTCGTTTGTGATTCAATTTTTTTTATTTGGAATTTTTGATTTTTTTTCTGGGGTTTAATTATCTGTGAGTTTTGATTTCTCGAATATAGGATGAGTCTCGTGTTTCTTGGATGTGTTATGTAACGTTTAGAAACACTGTAGATTCGGTGTATGAAAGATTTGTATGTGTTTAGGTGATGAAGATCGTTCGGACAAGAAGATTCATGCTGACATCGATGAGAGTAAAGTCAAAGCGCCGAACATGTTTGAACGAGCAAAAGAGGAGTTCGAAGCTGTTATTGGGGCTTTGCATCAACGCAAGAGTTCGAGGTTTCGTTGTTTGTTTCTTACCTTTTTGTGATATTTAAACAAGACATAATCATTCGTGTTCCAAAAGAGTTTGCTAATGGCTTATAATAGTATCTGTTTCAGGGACCAATCTGACCAACTGGAATTCAATTCCGGGAAACCAGGTTCAGTTTTGGAGATTTACAAGGATTTTCGTTTCTACCTTACTGATTGAGTAGCAAAACGATAAAGTTTGTCTGTGTTTTGATTTGATCCTGGAATAAAACTCTTGTCCAATACTCAATTTTTGTTTCACATGGTTTTATATTGACAGAAGATGGAAAGAAAAAACCGAATATGATACGAAAAGCCAAGGAAGAGATAAAATCTTTATTCCAAAAGGAGAAACCCCATCTCCATCATCATCATCATCATAAAGAAACTCATGGAAGGGGTGATGTTATCAACGAGAACACACCAGTGAGTGAAGTGAAAGCTCCTAATGTTTTTGAGAGAGCAAATGAAGAAATCGAAGCCGTCATTGACTCCATCCATCCGAAGAAGAATGAGAGAGCTGGTTCTGATTCGCCATTTCAATCTCCGTCTGTCTCGCCTGAGAGGGAGAGAGCTGGACTCGGCTGCTCTCTTGGAATGGGGCTGGAAAAGATATGTTCTCCTTGGGGTGATAATAAGAAAGATTGAGATAATATTTAAATGACTTGTGATCATGAACTTGTTGTGATGAATTTGGTGTTTAATATTAATGAGTTTATTGAATTGTAGGTGCCAAATGATTGACCCCAACAGACCAAAGCTTGTTCTTTTCATGGATTTTATGGTTAACTTTGTTCGTAATCACTAATTTTCAAGACATAAAATTTGAAATTCCAACACATAAGATTGTATTGATTTCTATGATCTATTCATCAGTTTTAATTGAGATATGAATGTTGTTCCACTATTAAAAAGAAAGCCATTTGCACCAGGTTTACAAGAACAAAGCCACATGTTTCCTCCAAAACCTAGTGTTCCATGAAGAGGAGATCCCTACTAATAGGATAGTTTGCACAATAAACAGAATTATATAATGCTTACTATTGTAACGTCACTCGTTTCATGGTGGCTTCATTGGTTCTTTTGTACAATTCAAGTGATATGTTTAAAATGTCGTTTTATTTTATATTGTCTGGTTTCTTAGTTTGCTTAAGTTCTCATCAAGTTTAACCATGTTCTAAGGGGTCTAGTAGTAGTGGACTTAACGCTCTGATTTAAGTCACTGTTTTCAGTTTCTTGGTTTCCCACTGTAAAGGATATGTAAGCCATTTGCATTGGTGTTAATGAAGTTTAGCAGTTTCCAGATTTGTTCTTGTTTAAGTAAAAATCAAGTCACTGTCATACATTTAGACAATCTTTCTTTTGTGCCCTTGAAGATAGCTTGTTTAAATAAAGTTTGAATTGACGTCTCCCTGGTTACATTCATTGTTTAAACATTTGTCAAAAGTAGATATGAAATATGTCTTATTTGGCTTTTTGATGCAAAAGTTTAGTATTTAATAATTTCTAACTAGAAAACTAAACATTTTTTGATTAATTTGAAAAGTTGTAGAGGAGATAATTTTTGGTAGGATGTTCTTCTCCAATAACCCAAGGATTATCCAAAACTAAAATCACGAAGTCCAAGCAAAAGTCTTAATTAAATCGTAGAAGTAAAATACTAAAGTAAAGGCAGGAATAAAAGTCTAAACTAAAAGCACAAGATAAAAACTCAAAAATTGCATTACTTTTTTTTCTCCTATCTGCAAGATATCATTACAAAATGAGTAAAGTGAATTAATTTGATAATGTTGTAGATTATATTCTAAAACATGAAATTCTTAGCCTTAAATCATAATTAAATTTTAAATTCATTTTTTTGGATAGCCATTTTTTTGGGGTAGAATATGCCACTGAATGAAATTCTGATCATCTATCACTGTGCAGTTGACTATATACATATCCAAAACCTCTTTCTTTAAACCTCTTTCTTTATTATTTCCCATAAAATTTTTGAAAAATCTAATATAGCTTGCCTTGATCATCAACCGCATATCCAACTATTGAGACTTAATGAAAAGATTCATCTTTAGTTTCAGTTGGTGGTAACTTATAAATTTTATCTTAAAAGTACAGTGCAACTTACATATCTAAGATCAGAAAAATCAACAACACAAGTATTCCGCAGTATCCCAACAATGGATTGTTGTCTCACGATTGCTAGAAGCTCATCATCATCAAAATCAGTGAGATATTCAACTTAATCAATGTTGATATAGTTTATATATAATTTAGCATGCATCAAATACGTTTTTGTTATTCAAAAGCTAAAAAACTAGAAATAACTTACTTTTGTGGGAGCGGCCCTGAAAGATCTCCTCTTCTCTCTCGTTAATAGATTGTAAGCATATAATCACCGAAGCATCATCTTGTTGTCGGTTCATCACTAGCTGTTATCTCGCAGCTTAATTGGCCTCATCTTCTTCCATAAACTTCTTTCAAACTTATGATTCCAACTTTTTTGGTTTCACTCTGATTCCTAGCCATTCGCAAAAGAAGACGAAAACCAGTTTCTTTAAGCCATTTTCACACACCTTACATCCGATCACCAATTGTATGACTACTCTTTGATCCAATCTCTTACCGATCATGTAATTTCATCTTGCATTGCTTCAATCGAGTCTTGCATGCACATGGTGTTTCTCATAGATCTATAATGCTCTACACCCTCATAATCATCTTCTTCTTTCATCGCTATCATTTTCCAATTTCAGCTTTTCACTATACAGATGAATACGGAAATTGATCGGAAAAACACTCAACATCTTGATTCATCTGTTTCTTCTCTGAATTGGACTGAAAATTTGCATGTTACCACCGGAGACTACACGAATCGTATCCGTAAGAGTACTAAATTGTCTTTGATAGCATCTCCTTCACCTTCTCTCCACTGGTGACAACAATATCTTTACTTTCATTATCACCAATAAGCTAATATAGAGTATCCCATCAATCACTCCTGTTTCCTCACATCCATTAATACACCAAATCTTTGCTTGCATGCAATGGATCCAAATGCCCCGAGCTTGGATGAAGCTTCTCGATAAATGAATATATCTATGGAAGAACCTATCGACTTGCCGGAGGAGGGACAATACAAAGCTACACAACCGCATGATCTTATGCTTATTAGATGAATTCTAAACCCCAATAAGAAACATATGACCAAGGTAATGTTAACAATGCCTAGATTTGGCACACACATGCAAGGATTATAGGAACGGTTCTTTCGCAAGACCACTTTCAATTTAAGTTCTCCTCAGTGGAATCATTACAACCAATAACAAACTTAGGATTTTAGAACTTTGATGATTGGGGTATCGTGGTGGAACACAAAGGTCACATGCAAGATATTACCGCATTACTATGGCTCCAATATGGGTAAGAATGTTCAACATACCACCGATACATCACACTATTGATCTATTCAGGGCTGTGGGTTCAGCTATTGGTGAAGTTTTAGAAGTTGATCATGATGAAAATTGGACAAAACTTCATGAATACATAAGAGTTAAGGTTAACTATGATCTGGAAGGCCCACTTAGACCACTCCGGTCCTTCAGATTCCCTGACGGTAAAGTCATTAGCATCCGCTTTGAGTATGAGAGAGTAAGAAAATCCTGCCATTACTGCTTCCGTCTCACAGACGACAAAGCGCATTGCCCTTGGTTGACCACATCCTCTCTGTCACCTTCGTCTCAAGAAGAACATATGAGTCCAAAGGAATTAATCCAACCACTGACTCTTTAGTTCTACAGCCAAATGAAGGGACCAAGGATACTCAAATAATAACAGAGCACCCCCACAAATGCCAGTTTCCCAATGAGAAAATTCTCTGGAAGTCAAAACTCAGCACAGGGTGATAAACTACTCTGGTATGGACGCCTCAACATCTAAAGTTATGGTCCAAAACAACCCCGCACCAATCACACAATTAACAAAGGATCCTAGAACAGAGGAAGTAATACCGTATATGAACATAACCCATGAACATTTAGTAGGTACGCCCTCTACGCAATCCTCTCTCCCGCTGAGTATTATACCTACTTCAACCTCATACATGTGGCTCCAACACACACCAATTTCTTCTACATCCTCAGAAATCCAACCAAAACCAAGGAGGAAACCCAAATTACAACATACACATCAACCTAAAAGATGCAGTCGTCCCCACCAGTCATAAGAGGATCAAACTCAATGTTTACACTTTAATCTGGACAGTCAATATATTACCAATCTTGACATTTCTAGGAATAAGAAACGTAAGATTCAAGACGACGTACTAACAAATCTTTCAACAACCAAGGAATCATTTGAAGGTATGGTGGCTTCCCTAAAGCCACCGGATAATCAGTGAGCATACTTAGTTGGAACTGTCAAGGTCTGAGGAATACTTTGACAGTTCGACGCCTTAAGGAAATAAGGAGAACCTTATTCCCAGACTACTTATTCCTCATGGAAACAAAAAATATTCAAGAATATATATTGAAGGTTATGCATTGGCTAGGATATCAGAACTCTTGCATCATTAATCCGATAGGTCTTAGCGGAGGCATTGCCATCTTCTCGAAGGTCAAAGAAGATTTAGAGGTATTATATGGGGATGCTAACATTATAGATACAAATCTATGAGTGGGCATGCACAAGATTCATGTCTCTTTATTTATGGGCATCCCACCCCACATCTTCGAGGTAAGATCTGGAATAACATCAGACATATTAATAACTTCAGGATGACACCATGGATCCTTATCGGAGATTTCAATGAGATTCAGAGCAATACGGGAAAATAGGGTGGCCCACCTTGACAACCTAGGACTATGGAGAACTTCAAACGTCTACTGTTAGAATGCGACATGCAAGAATTTACAAGCTCAGGACCACGTTTCTTCTGGATGGGAATTCGTAACAACCAATGGATTCAGATATGTTTAGACAAAGCATTTGGAAACAAACTGATCAGAAGACTTTTCCCAAAGACACATACGAAGTACAGAATATGAAAGAATATGAGACATGAGGCTAGAGCCAAGAAGCTTCTCCGTGGATGACAACTAAATTGAAGCTCTCCAGAAAAAAGAAGAAGAAAAGTCGAGTCCCACTACATCGGGTTACGTCACAATTTGTTTGTTGAGTCTTTTTCCAGTGTATGATTGCTTTCTTGCAATGAAGTAACCGATCAGATTCGAGAAGGTTCTGTCACCTAGATTTGATGTCCAGCAGTTGGTGATTAATTCAGAAAAGTTTTTCTGATGGATCTAGTGTTTATCAAAAAAGGCTCGTTTGTAGAAAATAAATTCATCTGCTACAAATGTTGTGAGAATGGGTCTGTGGAATATATAAATCTCTTAGAGTCAGTGAACCAAGTTCAATGATCTAATCAGCCCCGAAAAGTAAGAAAAAAGGAACTTTTGAGCTCGTTAACCACTTCGATAAAGGAATGGGAATAGACCCGATCTGGTTGTTGTTATAGTGTTGTCAGCTCTCGTCTCAGTTGTAGTTGTTCTTTGACAGGGGCTAGACCATTTAGATACCTACGCCTTTGCTTGCCTTTCTGCTGATGCCTATAGCTTTCCCCATGCCTTTGTAGGGTGATTATGGGACTGGTGCCAACAGTTAATCACGGAAGAAAGGACTCACTGCGCCAAGATCACTAACTAATCTAATAGAATAGAAAATCCTAATATAATAAAAAATAACTGTCTTTTCTGTATACTTATGTATACTTTCCCCGGTTCCACTGCGACTGTGGGCTTTACGCAATCGATAAGATCTTCTGCAAAAGTCTTGAACTCACTTTGCAGCCAGTTACAACAGGAAGTTATCAAGACATCTCCAAATTTAGAAAAGATGTCCGAACTTAAAACGGAACTCACTCACCAGGTACAACGGGAAGAAGAATTTTGGAAACAAAAGTCTAGAGAAAAATGGATGAAAGACAGAGATGCCAACACAAATTTCTTCCATGCCAAGGTAAATCAACAGAGGCAACAAAACTTGATACGTGGTTTGATAGATGAAACATGAAATATGCAATATCTTGAAGGATCAAAAGGAAAGATAGCAGGAAGCTATTTTCATCAACTTTTCGAATCCTCCTCACCACAAAATATACATGAGTTTACGCACCACATACAACCTAAAGTATCAGCTTCGATGAATGACACTCTGATGGCACCAGTAACTCTGCAGGAAATTTGGGATGAAGTTTTCAACATAAAAGCAGACAGTGCTCCAGGACTGGATGGGATGACAACAAGATTTTATTAACAATATTGGCATACTCTTTCTCCAGATATCATACCTGAGATCCAGAGAGTTTTTGCACAACAAACTTTTCCTAGTGATTGGAACTACACACATATAAGTCTCATACCAAAACTCAAATCTCCTACAAGGATGCAAGATTTTCAACCTATTACTCTATGCTCGATCATGTACAAGATCATTTCTAAAATAATTACTCGGCGACTCCAACCTTTGCTGGAACAGATTATCTCAGATACACAAGGGGCTTTCACACTGGGTAAGTTGATCACTGACAACATACTCATCACACATGAGATTATGCACATTATTACCTCGGGTAACAGACGTTTACGTAACTTCATGTTGGCTAAAACGGATATCTCCAAAGCATACGACATACTAGAATGGGAATTTATACGCACAGTTATGTTAAGACTAGGATTTCATCAGAGATGGGTACAAATGATAATGCTCTGTATCTCCTTACTGTCATACTCGGTATAAATCAATGGTCAGGCACACGGACTAATCCAACCACGAAGAGGAATCAGACAGGGTGATCCTATCTCCCCATACATCTACATCCTATGCACTGAAGTGCTCACCACTACACTGAATCACCTAAATACTATAGACAGCTCACTGGCATTCAATTTCATTCAGAAGGACCAAAGATTAACCATTTATTATACGCATATGACAACCTATTCATTTGTCAAGCTACAATCACAGAAGCTACAACTCTTCAAACTACTTTACACGACTACTCAGTTGCTTCAAGACAAACCATCAATTATGAAAAATCCATCATTTCTTTTGGCGCTACAAGAACGGAGATCACAGCTCAGATAAGAAAAATTCTCAACAATTTCTCTACACAAGGCTTGGGCAAATACCTTGACATATCTTATTCAAACAAGCAGAAAAAGGAAGTATTTCAGTCTCTCACAGATGGCCTTACAGAAAGAACGGATAATTGGTTTAATAAAACACTATCTACTAGTAGAAAAGAAGTACTAATCAAGACAGTGGTAATGGCTATGCCTATTTATACTATGTCCTGTTTTAAACTAACAAAAGCACAATGCCAACAGTTGACAAGAATAGTGATAAATTTCTAGTGGAACAATGCTCAAGGGCAAAAGAAGATACCATAGATAGCATGAAAACATATCTGTACAAGAAAAGATGAGGGTGGTCTTGGTTTTAGAGATTTTGAGCAGTTTAACCAAGCTTTATTAGCTAAACAAGCATGGAGACTTCTTCATCATCCCACCTCACTTTTTGCCCGCACCTATAAATCCATATATTATCAAGAATCCAACATCCTAGAGAGTAACTGTGGAACAAAATCATCATATGGATGAAGGACCATCGAACATGGGAAATGGCTCCTGCAACAGGGGCTTATTCGCCACATTGGTAATGGATGCAACACGCATATTTGGAGAGACAAATTAATCATAGATACTAAACCAAGAATACCACTCAGCAGACAATCAATTTACAATGTAAATCTAAAAGTAACGGACCTCCTACACACAAATGGCTGGAACAACGCAATACTAATTTCAACTTTTCATCCGGATGATATACCAAATATCACTTCAATTCTAATTACCTGTGACACAGAAGATGAATGGATATGGAGTTTCAATAACTCAGGTAAATATACAGTTAAAAGTGATTACAGGCTACAGAATAAAATAAATAATGCTGGAAGTTTCCTTCCCGTTAGAAGCACCTCACAGACTACCAGACTCACACAACAAATTTTGAAATTTGTGCACCAAACAAACTCAGGATTTTCATGTGGAAGGCTTTATCAGATGCACTTGAGGTCAACTCCTTGTTAGCGAGCCGGTCAATCATTACATCTGGAATTTGCAAGATTTGTGAGACACATCTAGAAACCATCAATCACATGCTGTTTCTTTGCCACCCGGCAAAATAATTATGGAGACTAACTTATTTCCCAACGCCACTACAAGGATTTTATGACTCCTCACTGAATCTCAATTTTGCTCATCTGCTCAGAATCAGCAGGAACAGACAAATTCCTGAAAAAATACATCTCGTTTTCCCTGGATCCCCTGGGAAATATGGAAGAATAGGAATGCCACAATCTTTCAGGAGGCTCGGAACAACATTTCATTTTTAGCCAGAGATTGTATAAATGAGGCCAAATTGTGGCAGCATCTACTCAAGGATCAAAATAAGCATAACTGCGCTACCTTAGCAAACCAAGCAGAGATTTCAGCCAGCGGTAACCTCAGCACTAGATATATCCTTTGGTAGGCCATTCAATGGAATAAAAACTTACACTTGCATGGAGGGGCTTGGATACTTAAAGACACCGACAAGAACACTTTCATGTACGCAAGACACACCTTACAAGCTACCAATACAAACTTTGATCTATAACTCAATGGGTTACAGTGGGTATTGCAATGCCTTAAAGACTTACACATTGATTTGGTCACAGTCAATATAAGTAAACAGGACCTCTTTCAAGCTATCTCTTATCCGGATCAATGGTCACGTTACAGTCACAAGCTTTATAAAATCAAGACCTTACAACATCAAGTAAGACCTTACAACATCAAGTAAGGATTTAGTGTATTAAAGATGGGTTGGACACTGATTCTTCTTATTCTTTTTTTTTAATTACCTCCTTTAGCCTATGAACTGTCAATTTCTCCAACCCTTGATAGTTCAACCTCAATACCGTTCTTTTGTTATGAAAAAAAAATGAACTGAACAAAAATGATTTTTTGTCCGATTGAGCATTAAAATTGAAAAGATTATTAACCTTTTGACGATGTGTTGCGGTTATTTAATGTGGTGATTTCATTTCAATGTCACATTTTTTTAAAAAAAAGTATATATATATATATATATATGAAAAATAATTTATCAGAAGTATGTTTTAAAAAGTCACATATTAAGTCTAAGTATTCTTTTTCCTTCTTATTCCCCTAAAAGTTCTAGTGTCGAGACAGTATAGCTTGTTGCACAACTGCATAATACAGATGTAATGGTACATATTTGTCACCACTATACTTTTTCAGTTCTCTTTTCTAGTTGCACTATGAATGAAAAAATTATTTGATTGTTTAAAAATTAAAAATTAGATTAATTTCTAATTGGTGCTATGTTAAAAAAACTTCTTAAAAAGGAAAATTAATAATCCACTTTACTCCCTAAGAATTAGCTTTGGGCACAGAGCAAATAACTTGAAAAGTTTCACTATCCATGATCCATTCTGTTTAAACCGAATATTTGATACTGCGATCTGCTTCTATTCAAAATTGTGTTGGATATCTCAAAATTCGGATATCCATTTTTTCTTAGTGATTCACATATTATCTGCTCCGATCTGTATAAAATACTAAATAATAAAACACATAAACATGATTCAATTCACAATTCAAAAAAAAATCTAGAAGCCCTTAGTAACACAAATCTACTTCTTCTTAATTATCACTCAAAACAACTCCAAACAACATAATTGGTTAATGTAAAGAGAAAATTGTCTTCTATATACCTTTTGAGTTTAAAATTGTCCACAATATACCTTTTGAGTTTAAAATTGCCCACTAAATACCTTTTCAAAACCATGTAAAATATATACCTTTTGGGGAACATTATCAATATCTCTGTCTCATGTGGACATGAATTTTTCTCCAATGCACATATATAGTGAATAATCCGCTATATATGTCTATCAAAGATAAATTCCTGTCCACGGAAGACATAAATATGATAATGTCCCCCAAAAGGTAGATGTTCGACAAGGTTTTGAAAATGTATATTGTGGACAATTTTAAGCTCAAAAGGTATATAGGGGGGATTAGTTTGTGCTATAACCCTTTTGAGTTATAAATTATATGGAATAGCCACAATCTGAAACTTTTCTGGGGAATGCACCTTTCCTAGAAAGAGGTTACATACGAAATGGTGAAAATAACCTCGGTGAGTGATGAGTTTAGTTGATGACGTGCACGTGTGATTATGTTTGTGTGATCAAGAGTGCACATGTTATGAGTATTACTTTTGAATTTTGACTTGATCGAGTGCACATGTGTTTGTTATGGAGTGGAGCACATGAGTAGCCTACGATGCACAAGTGTTTTGTTTGATTCAAATTTACAAAAGAAATTTTACGTTTTGCAAAGATAAAAGAAAAAAAAAAGATAACAGAAATATAAATACACTATAAGAAAATTAGTCATTTAAGACTGCACAATCAATTTCAAGTCAGTCTCACTTTGAAATTGTGAGACTGAAGTGCGATTGATTATATCAGTCTCATGTGTCTAGTCACACTTTATGTTAGTCACAGAATGGTCACACATTTATGACTAAACTAGGAAGGAAAAAGTTAGTCCCACAGTGGAACTGAGTTTGTAACTCAATAATTAGTTTCAATGTGTGACTAATTTGCGATTCACAATACAGTAACGAGACTGAGTCGTAGATCAGTCTCAAAGACTGGTCGTAGTTTAATCTCAAAACTTGGTCCCAAAGTAGTATCACATATTAGTCTCAATTCAGTCTCTAGCCGAGTCGCAGATTAGTCTCAAATATCAGTCGCAGATTAGTCTCAAACTCGAGTCACAGATCAGTCTCAAGTTATAGTCGCAGATTAGTCTAACAAATTAGTCACATATTAGTCTTAAATGTTAGTCGCAGATTAGTCTCAAAATCTAGTCACAGTTTAGTCTCAAACTTCAGTAGTAGATGAGTCTCTAGATTTAGTCACATTTTAGTTTCAAATTGTAGTCACAGATTAGTTTTAAATTGTAGTCGCAGATAAGTCTCACGTGTGATTTTTATTATATTTTACTATTATTTTTGATTGTTTTAAAATAAAAATAATATTAAAATTTTAAATAAAAATATATATTACTAAAGCCGAAACCAATTAGTACTAAAATATCAAAGTCAAAAACATAAAATTCGATAATAAACGTGAAAGAAAATCAAAGCTGGTCATCAGGAGGTCTGGTAGCAGAAGAAGACCCCGAATCATCATGTCGTGCTGGAGGAGGAGGCATTGAAACCAAATGAGCTAGAAAAGATGGTAATATCTGCTGAAGGTACTGTAGAAGCTCGCGATTCTGCTGTGTCAAGTAATTGATGTTGTCCTTGTAACCTGCCATCTCTTGCTGCATGTCTTGCTTGTAAGCAACCATTTGTTGTTGCAACTCTGAAATCGTGTCCTTCACAATCGACTCGGCAATCGCCTTTTTCTTGTCGAGACGATATGTGGAGCTGAGATTACCCAATACGTACACGTTGCCTCTACGATTCGGCAACGTAGACTTAAAAAAATGTTTTAAATATTTAAATATTTTAATAAACTAATAAAAATAATTTTTAAAATTAAAAAAAAAATTACCTGAAGAAAAAGTTCGTTCTCTTGCTCTGGAGTGAGTTGTACTGTCTGAGAAGTACCATTTGATAGATCGGTGTTGTTGTCCATCTGGGATTGGATGTACTCACTATGCTTCTGCTCATAAGTGTCATCAATTTTTTTTGCCTTCAGATCCACAAAGCTACCATCTGCAGAATTAGTATGTGTCTTCTTGAAGACTTCACTGATGGAGACAGGTTGATGCAATTCATCCTCCTGGAAAAAAATATATTATATAATAAAAAAGTAAAAATTTTAAAAATTATATAAATTAGAAAACTTACAAGTTCACATTGAACATGGTAGTAACTCTTCTGTCCCGACACATGTTTATGCGGTCCGCAGCAGTCACGATCAAAATGATATGCATCCCATATTTTCTCGCTCTTGGCCTAGGCTTCCTTAGTAGCCCAATGATCACATAACTGCTGGTAAATATTCCTGTTCATCCAACCAAGACATTTACCTTTAGTTTTAACATGAGTCGTGAATCCCTTCATCCGCTTTTCAGCGACTTGGTAGAAGTGATAGCGAACAGTCTGTGTAATAGCTGGGTTCCAGTAGAAAATTTGCTACAAAAATTTTCAAAAAAAAAGTTAGTAAATAAAAATTTTAAATCTTAATTTTTTTAAAAAATTTAATAGTAAATAAAAATAAGTTTACCGCGAATTTCACGAAGAACTGATCTCATACATCTGGAGGAGTGTTGGTCCAACACATATACTTGTATTTATACCCGCCCATAATTATATCTGAAATATGTCTAGAAATATCACTATTACGGTCGAGATCAAACCTGCAAAAATTAAAACAAAAAACAATCATAGTTTCTAAACTTATTAAATATTACACAGAAATTCATCATAATTCAATAAAATTTAAATAATTAATTATATAATATATAATAATTCATAAAAATTCATAAAAATCTTATAAATATTTTAAAAAACAAGAAAAATTTAATAAAAACCCAAAAAATAATATTTAAAAAATTCATTGAAAAAAAAATAAAAATTCATATAAATTCACAAAATTTATATAAACTTATACAAAATTCTTTGATAATCCATATAAATTCTTCGAGCATTTTGTATAATTCATATAAAATTCTTTAAAATCATATAAATATGAATTCTTCATACAAAATTCATATAAATTCATATATACTTATACAAAATACTAAAATCTCTACAAAAACTCAAAAAATCATATTATCTTTCTAAAAATTCATATTATCATTCTAAAAATCATATTATCATTCTAAAAAATCATATTATTATTCTAAAAATTAGAAAAATCATATTACCATTCTAAAAAATTACATTATCATTCAAAAAAATCATATTATCATTCTAAAAATTCACAAAACACAAACCAAATATCATATAAATTCAATAATTTGTCTATAAATCCAAAAAAATTCCAAATCTACCAATTACAAATTCCATCAACCTAATCTACCACATAATTCAAGCTAATCTACCACATAATTTGCCATAAATCGAAAAGAAAAAATTGTTACCAAATTGTTCCTTCATTTGCAAATGGATCCAACTTAAGTAGATCTCTTGTTCGTTCTTCACAATGAAGAAGGTCCTCTAGAATATATTGAGCAGATTCATTGCTTTGTTGTGAAGAAAAAACTTCATCATGTTGTTGAAGAATTGGAGCAGCTCGATTCCATGATTGAGGAGATGAGGCCGGTGGCGCAAAACCAGAAGAACCACCGCTATTAGGTCGAACCACCGGGAGTCTCGCCGGAACTGCCGAAGATGTTGTTTGGTCACACCCTTGAAAGCTTCTTCCAGTTCTTCCTCCTCCTCTTCCAAACCTAGATCGACCGTTTGAGACATGGTGTTGAGTTTGGAGTCCAAAAATCGAGCTTGAGTTGAGAGAAAATTCAATAGATTTGAAAAATTTAGGGATATTCGTGATGTGTTCCGAGGAAGAAGAAGATGGTTATTTGGGATTTTTTCTGCGACTGTGAAAACAGTCCCACATCAGTCACACAATTTTAATGAAATAATTTGCGGGAATTGAAATAATTTCACGAAAATATTTGCGAGAATAACTCTGTGACTGAACTAAGACTAGACCCTACAATAGATCACACTTCAGTCACAAAAAGAAATAATAAAAAAAATGGGACTCGAACCCGTGATAGGGCAAGCCTTTGCGGATGTTAGATAACCATTGAGCTATGGAACGCTTTCAAACATAAGTCACGGCAAATAATATATATTATATAAGATTAATATGTTCAGTTTTACCAAATTCCCAAAAACTTGCAGGATTTACTTTCGTTCGAAATCAAAATACTTTCAGAGAGTTAATGTATGAATATAACAATAGAGTATTTAATTTTTACAATTAATAGAAACACAAACATTATATAAACGTATAAAATTTAACGAAAGCAAATCCCGCAATTTTTTGTGTATTTTTGTAAAACCGAACATTTTAATCTTGCTTAATATATATTATTTGCCATGCCTTATGTTCAAAAGCGTTCCATAGCTCAATGGTTAACATCCGCAAAGCTTCCCTAACTGTCATGGGTTTGAGTCCCTGTGATAGTTCTTTTTTCCAATTCGCCTGTGTGACTGATCTGTGACTAACTTGGTGGTTGGAGTCGCAGTTCAATCACAGAGGTTAAATCATTTTAAAAAACAAACCAAGGGTACTCGAACCCGTGAAAATGTACAAATAATTTTTGTGGTAGTCCGATAGCCATTGGGCTACCGGACTCTTTTGAACATGACTCGCGATGATAAATATATATTATATAAGATTAATATGTTCGGTTTTACAAAAATTCCCGAAAACTTGTGGGATTTACTTTCGTTCGAAATCAAAATCCTTTTGGAGATTTAATGTAGGAATAGACAATAGAGTATGTAATTTTCACAATTCATAGAAACAAAAACATTATATAAACGTATAAAATTTAACGAAAGCAAATCCCGCAAGTTTTCTGGGACTTTTGTAAAACCGAACAGTTTAAACTTGCTTAATATATATTATTTGCCGTGCCTTATGCTCGAAAGCGTTCCGTAGCTCAATGGTTAACATCCACAAAGCTTCCCTAACTTTCACGGGTTTGAGTCCCTGTGATAGTTCTTTTTTCCAATTCGCCTGTGTGACTGATCTGTGACTGACTTGGTGGTTGGAGTCGCAGTTGAGTCACAGAGGTTAAATCATGTAAAAAAACAAACCACGGGTACTCGAACCCGTGATAATTTAGAAACAGTTTTTTTGGTGGTAGTCCGATAGCCACTGGGCTACCGGACTCTTTCGAACATTACTCGCGACGATAAATATATATTATATAAGATTAATATGTTTGGTTTTACAAAAATTCCCGAAAATTTGCGGGATTTACTTTTGTTCAAAATCAACATCCTTTCGGAGAGTTAATGTTAATGAATACAATAGATTATGTAGTTTTCACAAATTCGTAAAAATCGAAACTTAATTTTTCTATCAATGAGAATGAAATTCAATCAAAATGTAATATAAGTTAATGAGTTTGTTTACATATACTTGAATGTGTTTTATAAATTAATTTGAAATGTCATATATAATCCTTTTCAATAGTTTAATACAATATATAAACATCACTTGTCAATGTAAAATGAAGTTTTAAAAATATGTTCTTTACGTTATATTGCCAAAATTGATAATTTAGAAAAATCAGTCACAGATCAGTCACAGAATTATGCAACTAATCTACGACCACAATACCAATCAATCACAAATCAGTTACAATATTGATACTGGTTTGTGACTTACATGGAAAAACGACGTAGTCATAGATTAGTTACAACTTTTGTGACTCATCTATGACTGATTTTTTAATGGTATAGATTTTGACAACATAACATGAAGAAAATATTTCCAAAACTTTATTTTACATTGATACATAATGTTTATACATCGTATTATCCAATTGGAAAGGTATATTATATAAAATTAATATGTTTGTTTTTACAAAAATTCCCAAAAAATTGCGGGATTTACTTTCATTCGAAATCAAAATCCTTTCGGAGAGTTAATGAATACAATAGTAAATAAGAGATCCTTGTGTTCGAAATCAAAAATACTGATTATTACTACAATTGAACTCGTAAGAAACGTCTAAAATTTCTAATAAATAAGAGATCCTTGTGTTTGTAATATTATTCTTTGTTGTCATCGTTCTCTTCATCATCATCCGAGGACGACAAATTGCATTGAAATTCATTTTCTGGTTCAGCATCTCCAACTTCAGCATCAATTTCTTCCCCATCATGGGTTGGAAAAGCCAAATTTTCAATTTTGATATCTCCAACCACCGTCATGAACACATCGTCAATGTTATCTTGTTGTAGTAGAGGTGGTTCTCTAGCTCTTTATTGTCCTGAGATAGTTGCCCTTGGATTGACTTTACAAACATTCAACCACTGCTGCCTCGGTTGGGTTGTATATGGATAGAGAATATAACAAACTTAATCCGCTTGCGATGCTGTAAATTAAATATATATATATATATATATTACAATTAAATGGTTTTAGAATTAAGTGATTATGATCGTGCGTATCCAATATAAATGGTTCGTATGAGTTATATTTTCCTTTCGCTAAAATGTCAACTCCACCACCTGTGTTCTTTCTAGTTCCTTTCCCGATGGTAGGATCATACCACTCGCATTTGAAAAGCGTTATATTTAAATTAATTAGTCCAGTATATTTAAACTCAATAATATTTGTTATGTTTCCATTAAAATCTGCTTCATCAGATGCTTCTGAATAATTTCCCCCCTTCACACATACACATTATTGCACGGTTTCCTCAGCCGTCCGTGGTCTCGTGTATGAAACAAATATCCTCGAGTAAAATACATGGGCCACACTGTCACTTTCTTATCAGGGCCTTTAACTAGTTCGCAAACCCATGTTGGCCAAGTGATTGCAGGATTCGGTAAGCTAACCTATACTTGAAACTAAATAAATATATATATATATATATATATATATATATATATATATATTTCCATACATAAATAAGTATCACAATAATATTATAATTTTACTTACGTAATCTCTGACCCATGTGACAAATTCTGTATCCTTTTTCCACATAACTTGGTCTTCTGTTGATTCAGGATGACAATGACGAATGTACTCTTCACACAAGCTGAGTCATAGATATAAAAATAACTAAAATAAAACATGCATGAAACACACATATATAAATAACAATACCATGTATTTTTAAATTACCTCTCTAATGGACAAAAATATTCACAATTCCGCATTATATATGCATGTGCGGCGACTTGGTCTATATCATTTATGTATAGTTGTTTACTATTTCCACTTGGTCGGCTAACATGTTTAAACATATCGGGTATTCCTTCAATCAGATATACTAGAGATTTGCCCTCATCATATCTCGATGCCCTTTTGAAATAAATTCATTACATTAATAATAATGATTAATATATAATGTTAAAAAATACTATACTTATATAAACATATTACCTTTTTTGTATGTACATGCGAAGGCAAAAACCACTCTGAGAAGTAAGAAATCTCATCGTTCAAGTATGATTGCACAATCGATCCAGCTGCATATCTTTTATTTTTTGCTTTGCTTTTTAACTTCTTGAAAAACCTTTCAAATGGATACATCTATTGGTACTGCACAGGCCCGCCCAGTTTAGCTTCATATGGTAGATGCACAGGCAGGTGTACCATCACATCGAGCACTGCAGGTGGGAAAATCTTCTCCAAATTATATAGTATTAAAACTATGTTTTCATTCATAATTTAAACACGACTCTCCTGCAATGTTTTACTACACAAATCTCAAAAAACTTCTCCAAGTGCTGCACAAAGTAGATAAAATACATGATTTAGCATATACATGTGTGGTTAGTAATATATAATAATAATTTCTTCATAGAACCTGATAGTGCAAGATGAACGTTACGTGTTAAGACTTTAGCAAATATGAATGGAAACAAGCATTTCATAAAAACATGACAATCATGACTCTTCATGCCTGAAAATTTACCTCCTTCTATATCAGCACAAGTCGCTAAATCAGACGCGTACCCATCGGGAAATTTAATATCATGTTTGACACATGATAGTAAACGCTTTTTTTGCTACCACACTCAGTTTGAATATAGGAACAGGAGCTCTTCCACGGCTATCTAGGTGTAACTCTTTCCTCGAGCAAAATCGTGCTATATCCAATCTTGCCTTAACTGTGTCTTTTGATTTATCTTTTACGTTCATAACAGTATTTAAGAAGGCATCGAGAACATTCTTCTCTATGTGCATTGGATCAAGATAATGTCGTAGATTGAGATCTTTCCAATAAGGTAATTCTCAAAATATGCTTTCTTTATGCCAATTATGCCCCTTCCCATATCCATCAGCTTTCTCCTCATGTCTGTTTCCTCCACAATCAAATGTTTTTGATGGATTAACCTCCCTTATTCGTTGATTATACACTTCTTCACTGGTCATTTTAGGGGTGGGTGCTGATCTATAGCATCTTTTCATTTCAAAAAATTTCTTTTATTCCTTCTTAATGGATGATTTGGAGGAAGAAACTGTCTATGACAATCGAACCAACATGTCTTTCGTCCATTTGGTAATTGAAAGGCCTAAGTATCATCCATGCATACTGGATAAGCTAATCATCCATGCGTCATCCACCCTGATAACATGCCGTATGCAGGGAAGTCATTAATCGTCCACATTAAAACCACTTTAACATTGAAATTTTGATTGCTGAACTTATCATACGCCTCAACTCCTATATTCCATAGCTCTTTCAACTCTTCAATCAGAGGCCGAAGGAATATATCAAGACTTTCTCGTGGATGATGTGGACCTGAATTCAAAATCGTAAGCCACAAATATTCTTCCTTTATACACAT
This sequence comes from Lepidium aucheri, assembly GCA_900406435.1. Lineage (NCBI taxonomy): Eukaryota > Viridiplantae > Streptophyta > Magnoliopsida > Brassicales > Brassicaceae > Lepidium > Lepidium aucheri. Next base: position 5,399 of record OVBA01002635.1, on the reverse strand, counting down.
ACCCGGGGGTAAATTATATGGAGTCATTATCACATGAGACAACGAGTGATTACGAGACATTCCAAAGAATTGAATCCATCGGTGCATAACCCAAAATATATATTGCGAGGCTCACTTGCAAATCTGGGGTGTAACTTCTGAAAATTCTTCCACTCCGCTGCATCGGATGGATGAGACATCTCTCTTTCGTTTGATGCATGTTGTGTGTGCCATCTCATCGCCTCTGCATTGTGGACACTCTGATATAGTCTTTTTATTCTATCAGCAATAAGAAATACCACATACGACTGAATGGAATTTTGGTTCGACATGTACTCTCCGTGTATCTTGCTGCTTCGCAAAATTTACACTTATCCCATTTTTCATCTTCTTTCCAGAAGATCATACAATTATTCATACACACATCAATTATATGGTAAGGGAGCCCTAAATTTTGCATCAATTTCTCGGTTTTATAATACGGCGTAGTGCTCTAATTATCCTTAGGTAGATACTTTGAAATGAGTTCTGCCCATTGGTCTAGTTCACGTTCGAATTCATTAAAATTTGTTTTCATATGCATCAACCGAGATGCTAATGATAATTGCGAGTGACCTTACTCACAACCATCATATAAAGGACTGTAAGCAGCTTCTAACATGGTATAAAAATTTTGAGCCTTATTATTAGATACTTCTACTGTATTTTGATAATCATATTCATGCTCTGCTTTATCATTCTAATCATAACTCGTGCTATGATCATAACTCGTGTAATGCTGAGCAGGAAATGCATCATTTACCATCCCTACATGTGTATCTTCTACATGAGAAACGTTTTCTTGATTTTCACTTCTACCATAACTTGCACTACAACTGCCTAAGTCCACATTCAAATCTTTCCCATGCATGTACCATACATAATACTGAGGCATGAATCCTCGATTAAATAAATGATTTGAAATTTTTCGTGCCGGCAGAAGTTTTTTATTTTTGCAGGAAATACAGGGACAACAAAACTTACCCCTATTACTGAGTGCAAACGCTTGATTACCCGCAAAATTTATGAACTCATCCACTCCGGCAACGAATTCCAACGAAATGTTACTCGTTTCTTCATCAATTTTTCTATATATCCACTCCCAAAAATTTGTATAGTTAAAATTACCTCTCATTTGTCTCCTCAAGTTTTTTCTCTCTCTCGAAAACTATTTTTCTCTCTCTAAAAACTTTTTTTTCCTATTTTTTTTGTGCCTAAGGTTTTTTTGTTGTTGTTGTGAGTTTTTCAAATGAAAAGGTTAGGGTATATATATAATTAATTTGTCACTGAATTGAGACTAGAATTTGAGACTCAACAAACAGTCGCACATCAGTCCCAAATGTGCGACTAATTTGCTTCATTTCTTTGTAGTTACAAATCAGTATTACGTTAGTCGCACATGTGCTAATAATGTGAGACTAATGTGAGACTGATTTTTTGCAGTCTCACTTTAGTCGCTAATTAGTACCACTACAGTATCAAATTTTGTGACTAATATTTCAGTCACACTTTTTAGTCTCAAAACTCGTGTTTTCTTGTAATGATAATACACGATCTTTACTTGTTATCTAAGAAATTGCATTCGTTCATCTGAGGATTTAGTAAGTAATATGTTAATGCACGATCACAATGTGTTCTAAAGGACTCTTTTTTTAAAATTCTTAAAGTGAAAACTGAAACAAAGTGATGCATTAGAGGCATAGCTAAGTAACATAGTAAGCGAGGGGGGGGGGGGGGGACAAAGGTAATGCATAAAGTTCTGATTAGAGATGGACAAGATTAGAAATGGTGACACCAGCAAAGGCTAATACATGGCAACATGAGACTACAATACATCGTAAACTTTGTGGCCCACATACATTATTCATATAGTTTTCTATCATGGATATTATTCATATAATCGTCTATCCATGATAGATAGTAAGCTCATCCTATAAGTGAGATTATAATGTTTAGAGTTTGTTATTCAAAACATTTTATGTATCTCTCTCTAATTCCAGATAAATTGTTTTGCTCTATTTGTATTAGATGATGATCTCACTTTTAGCGACACTTCTATGGCACTTTGGATGATGCGGGTTCTGTTTCCTCGTATCGACCAGGTTTGATCGCGTTCACTTGAAATTCAACTTTTTAATAATCTGAAGTCGTGAGAAGATTTTTATTCAATTGCATTCACTTGAAAGTATCTCTTCCGATTGAATTGGAATTGATTTTTACAAAATTGTTGTTAAATCGCATTCATTTGAGATTGAAATTTTTTGTATTCTGAAGCCTAAAAATGTGTCTCCTTCGTATTGTATTTCCATGGTTTATATTTTGGCAAGATGGTGTCTACTAACAGTTACAAAGCTGTTTCTTTTCTTACCTATGTAACTCTGTTTCAGGCTTCAGTCCCACCATTCATATTGCAGTCGCAACTGTATAGTAGTGCAATGAAAGAACCCAGGTCTATAGAGAATTAGAGGTATGGTTTCTACTCTTGATTATCCAGCCACAATAGTTTCTCTTTCATAACAATTAAGTCAAACTGGTTTCTGTTTCTATATTTCCATGTAGTTAGTGTATATATGTAATTTCTCATATTTGTTTATGTTAATATCTTTTCATATCAACAAACCTCTCATATTTTATTATATCTATTGGATTTCGTAATGTTCTTTGGATTGTTCAACTTAAATATGGTGATGCAGTGTTTTCGAAGGGAGAAAGTTGTTCATTTTTTCAAACTCAACACTAGACAAGATGATCATGCGATAATCTTTTTGGATGACCCTCTTAATGTTCATGATAACTATATGAATAATGTCTATGGTAGATAACTATATGCGTAATGTCCTGATAGACATCTATATGCGTAATGTCCATGATAGAACACTATATGCGTAATGTCCATGATATACAACTATATTCATAATGTCCGTAATAGAAGACGAGGTATCGAAGGCCATAGGGGACCAAAACACAAGCTTTTGTGCAAAAGACCCATTAGAACTCACAGACAAAAACGCAACATAGAGCAAATCAGTGGCAAAGATACGAAGGGAGTATAGTGGATTAGAGATCTACTAATAGTAAAGTTCTTTAAAAAAAAATCGAAGGGGACCAAAAAATTAAAGCTTTCACGAACAAAGCACCTTGACCAGACACAAATAATTTACGGGAAAGAAAAAAAATAGGGGATCATAGTGAACTAGAGATCTATATCTTTTGGGACATAACTGGTCAAATGTCATTGAATTGAATGAAAAAATTGTTAGGCCAAACAACAAAGCAATTGTCAGATTACAACAGTAAGGTTCTTTAAATAAATCAAAATCCAGAATAAGAAGAGACAAAGGCTAGGGTTTCGCCTTACTCAGCGACAATTTAGATATTGATTGACTGCATCTGACAATTTTGAGGGAAAGAAGCTTGAGAGGAACGATAGAGAAAAATAAGTGAGAGAAAGAATTGAGATTGAAACGAAAGAATCAAGAGAGACAATACAGTTGTGTTCGTGAGGGAAAAGAGAGAGAGAGAGTACTGGAAATGATGTTATGCTTTCTTCAATTACGTGAAGAAGTGACATTAAATTCAAAGTTTTGAGAGGGTATAATGGTCATTTCAGTGTGTGAGAGAGTTAAAAAGAATGATAAAATAAGTGCAAAATGTAGAAGAAAAAAGAGAGGCTATTTTGTAAAATAAAAACTCAAAAAGGATTATTTTCATAATTTTCTCTATAAATAATGAGACAAAGTTGAAAATATGTCTTCTCTTTTCACAACATCACTCCTATGGGAAGTCAAATAAATATTTGAATAACTATGGTGTTGACTGGATATTTGTTTCTGGATGGTTTTTGGTTTTTGTTTTTCACAAAATCTGTTTTTAACTATTCAAGATTTTGAAAAACTGGTTTTTAACTTTTGAAAAACTGTTTTTCTATTTCAATTTAACATTCAAGTTTTTAGTTTTTACATTTTCCTAAAAAGTAGAAAAACCAGTTTTTGGAAATTTAACGTTACTTTTTCCAAAAATCAAAAACCAGTTTTTAGAGTTTTTTATAAATCAAAATCTGTGACAAAATCAAAAACTAAAAACTAAATCCAAAAACGAGAAATCAAAAGCCAAAAACCAAAAACTAAAAACCAAAAACCACTTATCCATTCATGACCTATATTTATATTAAAATAATCAACAAAGTGGATCCTTTTTGGACCTTCTATTTACGATTATTTACCAAAATATAGTTATATTGTGTATAACATTGTTTATTCTTTAACATATGTATATACATAATTAAGATTCAATACATGACTATTACTAAAGGAATCGAAGTGGATATCTGGTATTTTGAAAAATAATATTTGTGATTTGCTTCATTTTTAATGGATATTATATTTTGATATTTGCTTTTCTCCAAATATTATAGATATTTGAAAGTTATGGATCGAATTAAAAAAACTACCAAATCAAATCAGATCTTACGAATATTTTCCCCACCTCTACTACCAATAATTATGCGTTGGTGTACCATTCCAGATTTTTCATGGACTTAGTAAGTCTTATAAGTTACTTTTAACTGTAACACGATCTTTTAATAATACTAGGTGCAGGCCCACGTATACGTGCAAGAAAATGTCATCGTTAAAAATTTTCTTTGAAGTTTGAAAATGCCCTTTGAGCCAGATTCTTTTTTTTTTGTCAACGACATGATATTATAAAATGGGCTTCAAGATGGGTTCATGTTACAACAGTGATTATAGGCTGACTCTCTAACCCGTCAGGCAAGATTATCAGTTCTATGATTCAAATATTTAGGAATCACAGAAAGAAAAAATGAAGTGAACAAAGAAAGAAGTCGAGCAAACTCCTCCAAATAAGGTAGGAAAGCAGGCCACTCGTCTGGATGGTCAAAAATCTTCAAGATCAGTTCGCAGTCCGTCGATATCTCCACCTCGGTAATGTCTCGCTCCACCAAAGACTCCATCGCCCAAAGAACAGTTTCGAACTCTGAATGTAGATCAGACAGACTTGGATATAACCGTCAATCCCCCGTGAATGTACCATCTGAAGATGCATGGAAACTGAACAGAGAAATGACGATGCATGGGAGTGGACATAGAGATGTCCAACCAAGATGAGACTAACGAGTCATCAGAAGTCTGACAGATGACTGCGAGACAGAAATGGAAAANAGAAATGGAAAAAACTATTATGTAAGGTATTTCCATTTCTGATTGATCACGAGAAGATACTAGGTTTAGAACTAGTATATAAGTGAGACGAGGAGTGTTGAGCGGAAGCTAACGCTTTAGAAAGATCTAAGGGATTAGTGAGTTGAATCTAGAGAGAAAGGTCTTGAGAGATTCATTTTGTGAGAGTTTTCGTTTTGAGTT